>CAUYON010060677.1:0-23487 GCA_963573935.1 Arctocebus calabarensis
AACTTGAGTATTCTGGCTTGGCGCCTGTGGCTCAATGGGCTAAGGCACCAGCCACGTACACCTGAGCTGGCGGGTTCGAATCCAGCCCGGGCCTGCCAATCAACAATGACGGCTGCAACCAAAAAATGGCCGGGCGTTGTGACGGGAGCCTGTGATCCCAGCTACTTGGGAGGCAGAGGCAGGAGACTCGCTTGAGCCCAGGAATTGGGGGTTGCTGTGAGCTGTGATGCCACAGCACTCTATCCAGGGTGACAGCTTGAGGCTCTGTCTAAAAAAAAGAAAAAAAAGTCTCATTTCAGCTGCTCCCCAAGCCAGTTGATCTAGGTACGAATGACTGGTAGCTTTGGGGGCTGGTGCTTGCCAACGAGGTAGAAGAAACACTTTCTGATGCTGACAAGTAGAACATTATGACACCTTAAGTTACCAAGGCCTTTTGGGAAATTAAGGCAGCAACTAGGTCTGTCTGACGCACAGGCAAGCTAATGATCTTCACCACTGGCACTTAAGAGTTACACTGGGAATGAGAGTTCATTTATTCTGTTAACATTGACTGAGACTCTCCTGACAGCCAAGGGCTATGACATCAAAGGCACCATGAGAACAGGCCCTCTGTTCAGTGAGGCTTTTCTCTGTAGCAGGTGGGTTAATGTCTTTCCAGGAGGTGACTTGAGAGGTCTATTAAAACGCACATCTTCCCAGAAGCGGGAACAAGTTAGTTAAATTAACCCAAGGATGGGAAAATAGAGCAGATTTTGAGTGAGAATGGGAGAGTTAATAAGAGACTAACCTTGAAACTTGATGAAAGCTAAGGGAAAGATTTCAAAAAGAAGATAAGGGGAAGGTTCTGTTTTTGCCCAGAACAGGCTGTGTCCTCTTCACCGTGTTTCCTATAGCTCAGAGCTTCATACACTCGATCGTGCAGGAATCCTCTGGTGGTCTGTGAAGATGCTGATCTGGGTGCAGGAGATCCAGAGTGAGGCCCAAGACCGAGCATTTCTAACCAGCCCCAGGTGATGCTGATGTACCAGGTCTGTGCACCCGTTCTGCCACATAGTTCTCTGCCCCAGGATTCTTTGCCAAAAAAAGACAAAGTAGAACTCAACGTGGTCTGGGTTTGCTCTTCTCCCCTCTTCTGCTTTTAAAAATATAATTTTTGGGCTCGGCGCCTGTGGCTCAACGGGCTAAGGCGCAAGCCACGTATACCTGAGCTGGCGGGTTCAAATCCAGCTTGGGCCCACCAAACAACAATGACGGCTGCAACCAAAAAATGGCCGGGCGTTGTGGCGGGCGCCTGTAGTCCCAGCTACTTGGGAGGTAGAGGCAGGAGACTCACTTGAGCCCAAGAATTGGAGGTTGCTGTGAGCTATGATGCCACAGCACTCTGTCAGGGTGACAGCTTGAGGCTCTGTTTCAAAACAAACAAACAAAAAATATATATATATAATTTTTGATGCATGAATAATATCTAAACAGAGACCATCTTTGAGACCCATCATCAAACAGAAAGGATAGTGTTGAGATTCGGAATTTCCTTAGGAGGAGGTGGGTAATTGTTGAATGTTAATTTTAAAGACAGCATGTCATTAATTATAAATGTCATGATGTTATCTCTGGAATAATGGAATGATGTGTTTCTGAGTACCAGTCAGGTTGAGATGATCAATACTAACGAAAATGAAAGAGGAAGAAAAGGTCCTTTCAAATATAGAATCATTTAAAGGTTAAAGGTCCTTTTATCACAGAAAATTCTATGCACTTTTCTGAGATAGTTACTTATTCCAAATAGATTCATAAAAATCACACATAGCTAATGTCATTGACAAATAAATAAACCAGATTCTCTCTTTGCTTTTTGGACTCCCATTTCTCCACCCCCGACTTAATTTAACCAAGACAAGTTTTACTATAATTTGTTTTTTTTAACTCCTATTTTTTTTTTTTTTTTTGAGACAGAGCCTCAAGCTATCACCCTGGATAGAGTGCTGTGGCATCACAGCTCATAGCAACTTCCAATTCCTGGGCTCAAGCGAGTCTCCTGCCTCTACCTCCCAAGTAGCTGGGACTACAGGCGCCTGCCACAACGCCCGGCCATTCTTTGGTTGCAGCCATCATTGTTGATTGGTGGGCCGGGCTGGATTCGAACCCGCCAGCTCAGGTGTACGTGGCTGGTGCCTTAGCCCGTTGAGCCACAGGCGCCAAGCCTATTCATTGAATTTTCAAGTGTGATATTATTATCTCAGTTTATAGATAAGGAAGGTGAGGTGAAGCAATTGACCCAAAGGGACACAGAGCGGGGATAAAACAGACACATCTATTTGGTCTCAGAGTCAATACTAATTCCATTTTTCAGAGCTCTGTCGTTATCATACCATTCTTACATTTGCTTCTGTCTCTAAAGATATTATTAATGCTTTTATAACACGGGGGACAGTGACATTGGATAAATGCAGCATTTGCTTACATATATTCTCTCCTGACTCTGGACACAGACATATTAGGGAAAAACCCTCAACGATTTTTCCAGCTGTTCATTACCTCGGAAGGCTGGCTCAGTGGGAAGTCTGGGGATGCAGAAGTAAGGGCAAGTCTTTGTCCAACAGCTAGCTGCAGACACATCCCCGAGGTAGCCCTCACTTCATCTGGGTTCTGGAAATGGAGAAGAATGAATGTGGAAAAAAAGAAGAAAAAATCTAAAATGGAGCTTCCTTAAGAAATGGGGGCCTACGTGTAAAAGGCACATGCATTCCTGTTTTGATGTCTTTCCGAGGGGGTGCGATAACTCCAAATAGAGAGAAAAACGTTCCTCCTCCAATTCCTATTAGTACTTCAACAGTGCAAAAAATGCAGGCGAGCAGTGATGCTGGCTGATGGGCAACTAGTAGCCAGAGGCAGACGTCAAGACGGCCACCAGCGGGGACGGTGCCCAGGGCAGGTGGCAGCACACACAACAGAAAGGTGAATACCCAGCAAAGATGGCAGTGCTGGACGGGCACGGGGCAGTCCGCAGAACTGGCCTCTGTCCCTTTGTGATCTGAGTCTCGCAGAAGGAACAGGGCTATGTGACCGATGTAGGAGGTGGCTGACCAGTGGCTTTGCGCATGAGCCATGTGAGACAACCTTGGCTACACAGAGCAGTGTATGGAGAGATTTTAGGGGGCTGGGTTCAGTAATAACTGACGGTGGTGAAATGCTTAGTGGGAATGTGTTAGAGTTTGCACTCACAGGCTGGCTCAGCTGGTTTGGGGCATGAATAATATCTCTGTGTTATTGGTTAGTTGTGAAGGCTGAAGGAAACTGCACGCATACAATCTTTGGTTCGTGCCTGTCACACGATAGGTGACGAAAAGGGTTCATCTCCTTCCCCTTTCCTTACCGTATTCTCGTAGACATGCTGCGATTCATTGCACCACTGCAAAATTTCTACATGTTTATACCATATGGTTACTTTTTTTAAAAAATTAAATCATGAATGCAATGTGTACGTTAATGTGTACATTAATGCAATCATGGAGTACAATGCGCTGGTTTCATATACAATCTGAAATATTTTCATCAAACTGGTTAACACTGCCTTCATAGCATTTTCGTAGTTATTGTCTGAAGACCTTTATATTCTGCATTTAGTAAGTTTCACCTGTACCCTTCTAAGAGGCACCGTAGGTGTGACCCCACCAATTACCCTCCCTCCACCCATCCATACGGTTACTTTTTTAGGACAGTGTACCAGTTTGATTATCCCATTAAGAACATGAAAATAGAAATCCTCCTGGCTATTTTTTACCCTGGAATCAATCATCCATAATAATTTTAAGGCAGAACGTTTGTACCAGGGACTGTCCTGATTTTTTTTATGTACCTAAGGTATTGAGTCGTATTATAGCTGTACTTTTGCTAGTTCTATTTTATAAAGGAGGAATAGAGGTGTCAAAAGGATATAGGTAGCTTTTCCAGGGTCACTAGCTAGCAGATGGCAGAGCTAGAATTCACATCCAGGCAGGGTCATGTGCCTAATCCTACATTTTTTCCTGCGTGTTTGTCTCTGGTGTGTTCAGATCGTGCGGCAAATATCAACTGAGTGTTTTCTTCAGGAAAAGCACTGCGTGGATGCCACAAGCTGCATCGCTAAGCCCCAGGGGGACCCACTTCCCATAGTCTAGTAATCGCAGTGCACAGCCTGGACTGCCACTCACAGCCACCCTCGGCCACTCCAAGATGGGATGCTTCCCCTGACACAGTCCGGTCTGTGAAAGTGCAGTTACGAAGAATAAAGAATTTCAGAGTCGAGAGGACTGGGAGATTAATTCTGGGTCTGTTGTCTATTTAAAAGGCTCAGAGCTATGGGATAAATGTGTGGGGAAATAGCTTCAAACTCATAGATTTCCCTTTAAGGGAACCAGTGGGAGACAGATCTCTAAGAGCTCAGGGCCCGGAAACATCGCTTTCTTGGGCCAGAGGTATTGTTTTATTCTTACGGAGAATGTGCCTCCTATAAAGGATGAAGGGAGCTTTTATTTCTGGATGCTCAGAAGCTCAGAGCCACATTGAGAATCCCTTTCTTTGCACGTGTGTGTCATCTCTTAGCACATGTTTCGGTGAGCTGATTTTCTATTTGGTCTCATATACTTTTCACCTATCTTTGCTCTGATTTCCTTAACGTACACACGTTTTTACGTATACTCACACATGTTCTGGCCAGTTGATCTACGTGTACACCCTTGGCAGTGGGGTAGAGTTAGTGAATTTTGAGCGACGTCCCTTTAGGGGTACCTCTGTGGGTTCTTGTGTGCAGTCCCCATTTTCTGCACAGGATGACCAGGCACGGCCAGCTGTATACCAGTGTCTGCTGGAAATGTTTCTGGGCTGTTTTAGAAGGAAGGATCTTTGCACAGGATGCCCAGGCATGGCCAGCTGTACACCAGTGTCTGCTGGAAATGTTTCTGGGCTGTTTCAGAAGGCAGGATATTTTCCTGCTTTGCGTAGGGGAAGTTTTGCTGTTTTTGTGGCTGATTGATTGATTGTGCGATCACAGTCCAGCTGTAAAGACCATCATCTTGACACATTTAATATTACATTTGGTCCACCGAGGGCTGGCTTGATTTTGATAAACACGTAGCTGAAAGGCAAAGCCTCCTTTCTGATAAGGCAGCCATGGAAGTTCATGAGAACAGGAAAGCAGGTGGGACTGTCGGAGTAAAGATCAACACAACCGCGTATGATCCCCCCAGGTCTAGTCAGTTCCTTTCATGAGCCGTAAGGGACCACGTTCAGCATCAGCCCGGCGAGGGGGTTGGTATCTTTTTCCCACTGGAGAGGAAAGGAAAATGCAGGGAAGTGTTCCAGGAGATTGCCATCTTCAATCGTTACTGCAACCTTAAAAGACGATCATTGCTAATCATATTTATCTGTAATAAGGAGATGCTAAGGCTTCGCCAAGGTCACAGAAAAGTGGGGATTAGGAATAAGGTAGGGACGACCCCAAGTATGCTACTTGGCTTTCTACTAGCGGGACAAGGTTAGTAGCTACAATACGTTAGCTTATGGAGGCCACAAATAAGGAGAGAAATCGCAGGACTTCCAGCAGGAGCTGTGTCTCCTTAGTCCTGCCTGGAGGAGCAGTTCACGAGCAGAAAGACAACAAACCCCTTTGAATCCCGACCTGCCTGTTGGCCTCCAGAGGTCTTTGGGGCGGCTTGTATATCGATCGACTGGAGCTGCTTGTGTGGTGTGTTGTGATCAGAGGCGAGGTGCCAACAGACCACGGCCGCTTTAGTGCTGCCAGAGGACAGCCTATTTGGACAAAGAGAATAACCACCCATCTCTTGAGGAAACTGCCTTCGCCCTGTGCTGCTTTCCTCTGACCGGTTAGGAGCTGATCAATTGGGGGAATAGATAAGACGTGACTTAATTCTGCTTTGGTGTTAATATTTCAGGAGTTTGGGGCATTGTGCATTAAAAAAAAAATCCATAGTGGGCAGCACCTGCGCTGGTTCCATATACTGGGGGTGGCGAGTTCAAACCCGGCCCCGGTCAAAAACTGCAAAAAAAAAAAAAAAAGAAAAGAAAAAAAATCCATAGTGTGCAAAAAGTATGTAGTTTATTTTCTAAAGATGTAGCACAGATACTGTACTCCTCTGAGAAAGCAGAGGGCTTACCTATTGTCATTGACCTTGGCCTCCCAGAATCCTCTGTGACCACCATGGAGCAAAGAGAGCCAGCCTCATCCATCCTGGGTTAGCATTGTCCCCACGAGTCTTCGAGGGCACCTTGGTGCTTGGATGGTCCCAATTCACCACATGGGGTGAGCAAAACCTCTGAGTGTCACGGGGATCAGATCAACAATGTAAGCAGCATGTTTACAGATATGCAAATAAGCATGCAAATTAGACTCCTGTCGGCTTCATTTAGAATGTAATTTAAAATTAATTAAAAATTAAGAGGTAAATTAGAAGCTAACATTCAACACCATATGGGAAAATATACATATTTATCAGAATGGAATATATGTCTGTACTGCACGGATAGGAGCTAATTGTTATGTGTGCAAAACTCCTCCACTTTGATATTGCATAAAATCAATGCGGGGAAACCCAATATGTTGCAGGAATTATTTTTTAACACTTTAAGGATTAAAATTCAGTCGAATTTGAGGAGTAAATGAATACATTTCATATGCTTTAAATTCTCTGCAAAATTATACTGATGGACATGTTTTATAATTGACAAGTGACATGATAAATCAGGTACAGTTCACCTCCACATGCTGTAAAATTTTCGTGAGACTGATTTTTCTCAAATGCGGTCACTGAACACATTCACCCTGGCAGGCCTTTTGCATATCGTTAATATGCGATCTATACTTGGAAAGTAATGATTCCCCTCAGCCACCCAGGAGTTCTGGGTGATTAATGAGTTAATGGCTCCTTCCACACAAGGCCAAAACAACTCATTGAAAAGTGAAGAATTCAATCACTCCACTGACTGTTTTGTCTACAAAACAACCAAACCACCTCTGTGACTGATTTTCTCTTCATGGAATTGATTGCTATTTTTTGGCAACTTCATTGAATTAACCAATGGTTTGATACAAGCAGAGTGTGGAATGACTCCTTCTGTGAGCGCTGTTAAAGATTTTTATACAGACCTTCTTTCAACCCTAAAACAACCTATCAGGAAGCAGCCAATATAAAGAAAATTAGAATTATTCCATTTTGGCTATCTCGGATAAAATATTTGATTTTGTTGAGATGTAGGTAGTTCTTTTAAAATAATGACAAGCAATGCAAAAGTTCTTATTTTATTTGGAAAAAGTTCAGAAACAAAGAGATTAGAAATCAACTAGGATAAAATAACAGCAGAGGAGTCATGTCACAGAGACGGGAGGAAACCGCCTGCAAAAAAATAACAAAATAGCCTCTGGCAAGGACTAAAGGAAGTTTCAGGAGACCATACCTTAATGAACAATTTAGGAATTTGGAAGTGTGTTCCCAGAGCTGGAATGGTCAGTGTCAGATTTGAAAAACAGGCGTGGGAAGAAACAAAAATGAGATTAAAGGAGAAAAAAAAGACTGTGGTTCTGGCTGATATACAGATGTACACACTATTCTAATATAATTGAACACCGAAAAAAAAAAAAAAAAGCTGACTTCTTTCTGATTCTGTACACCAAATTTTTAACAACTTTGACATAGTATCTCCAAATAAGTTTTAAAGATATTAGTCAAGTTACTAGCATATAAAAAGCTTATGTTTTAAAAAAAAATCTATAAGATAGATATTATGGCAGAGATGACTGGCTATCCACCAAAATTCTTCTTCTTCTTTTTTTTTTTTTTTTTTTTTTTGAGACATGGTCTTACTTTATCACCCCAGGCTAGAGTTCCATGGTGTCATTACAGCTCACAGTAACCTCAAACTCTTGGGTTCAAGCAATCCTCTTGCCTCAGCCTCCTAAGTAGCTGGAACTATAGGTATATACTACAACATTTGCCTAGTTTTTCTATTTCAGTAGAGATGGGAGTCTCACTTTTGCTCAGGCTGGTCTCAAACTCCTGAGCTCAAGGAATCCTCCCATCTCAGCCTCCCAGAGTGCTGGATTACAGGTGTGAACCACCACACCTGGCCTCCACCAAAATTCTTGCTAGCTTTGTGTGACACACAGTTGTTGCTGGAAAGAGGCTGCCTGGCCAAAGGCTGTGTGTCTCACTGTACTTTGCATCTCCAGCCATGTGAAGGAGGAAAGTAAGTTCAATTCTGTGTGATGCTTCTGAGCTAGGGCTTTAAGAAGGATTGTACCTTCTTCCACTCTCTCTCCCGTATTCAACTGAATTCAAATGATGATGATTAGATCCTAGGGCAGGCATCAGCAGACTGTTCCTGAGAAAGTCCAGGTAGCAAATAGTTTAGGCTTTGCAGGTGGCACTATCTCTACTGCACCTGTCCAAATCTACCATCGTGATGCAAAAGCCACACAGACCACACATGGAGGAGTGACCCAGGCCTGTTCCACTGAGACCTTGTTACAAAGGCTGCATCAGACTGGTCTGGCTCGCAGGCTGCGGCGCACCAGCCCCTGCCCTACAGAGTGACCAAGCTGCCACATTGAGGGAAACTAAATCCCTGATCATAGAGTGAAAGACAGTCTCCTAGCAAACAGGAAATTCACTTTGGACAGCAACTTGAGTGAGAAATAAATTTCTATTTAGTTTGAGTTCATATTTTAAAATCTATTTGCTGTAGCACCTAACAAAAATCAGCAAATTGAATTGCAATACTGCCAAACACACACACACACACCCCAAAACTCATGAAAATATATGATATTGGCTTAGTGGGGAGATGGCAGACACCTAGTAAACACATATCTAATGCTAGAATAGTGGAGATAAGATGAAGATATGAAACGGCAATGCTTTTAGTAAAACCATCACCTATAATGGCTTGGAAGGTAGATGAAGTGCTTACTGGCTGTCCAGCACTTGGTGTGGTGGGGAGGAAGGATTGGAACTGGTGGTTTGTGTGTGCTGGTAACTACCTGGCTGCCGCATTTAGTAAGATATCACAAGAATGTGATGTGCTCAGGCAAGGATGGATTAGAGCCAGTAGTAAAAGGGAGTAGAAAGCATCCAGTGCTAAAGGACACTTTTGGGCCTTAAAGAATGAGAAGACTGAAAGAGGCCCTGAGTGACAAAGATCTAATAAGACACCTCAGATAAAGTGATCAACCTGGCAGCACAGACACAAGCGAGGGTGTTGCTCTCCCACTTGAGCTTGTGGCTTCAGAGGGTCTCACTAAATTGAGTGACAAAGGCCCATAGGGAAGGAAGCAAAGAAACAAAGTGGAATTAAGAGCCACACACAGGAAGAACTTGGGTGACATTAGACAGTGGCCAATGGGACTAGGGAAGCCACTGATGCTCTCAGGCACAATCCTGTGCCCCAGGAGCCATCGCAGGGGCCTTCGAGTGGCTCTGCTAACTCCAGTGGGAACAGATCTTTCAGTCTGGACCTGATGGAAGAAGTTGCAAAAATCAAAGTGCTGCCAAGCAGAGCTGTAGTTAATGTGAGCAAGAAATAAGCCTTTATTGGTGTAAGCCACTGAGATGTGTCTGTTTATTACCACTACAAAACTCAGCAATAGCACAGTAATATGTAAAGAGAATGATACTCTGGGCTTTAAACCTGTGACTATTTGAGATTAAGAAAAAAATGTCAGGCCCCCAAATTGCATGATCAGGGAGAGAACGACTTAAAGGGACTTGAGAGGGTGGAGCGACCCCAACTTGGCGTCAGGGGGTAGCATGTCCCCCAGATGGGAACTTCAGAGGCAGCTAGGAGAGGTGACCCACTGAAAGGGCCTCTGAAAGGGAAAGCTGAAGGCACACAAGGGCCTGCAAAACAGGACACCCCAAGATGCAAGCTCCAACATGCCCATCACTGGGTTGCACAACTGTTATGACCCTGTGACTGCTGCGTTTCCCCTTTCTTCTTTCCCAAATGAGATCTGTCTGTTCTGCCACACTACTTTCTTTTCCAGTTACATGATTGACGGACCAAAAAGCAATCTTTTAGCTGGTGAAGAGGGTAGTCTGTCATCAGGATGACATGACGTTAGAGTTGTAGGGAAGCCAGGCACTGAGGAGTCAGTGTGTCCCTGTGTGCAGAGGGTGAGCACAGATGCAGAAGGTGATGCGGGGGCCGTGCATGAGGGCCGTGCTACCTACTCTAGAGTACAGTGTCCCCAGGGAGGCACAACATTCTCACCTCCATCCCTCCTGATGAGACGTGGCCACGTGACTAGTCCTCACCAAAGGAGAGTTTGTGGAAATCACACGTGTCATTTCTTCCAGGAAGGGTCTGGAAGAAGTATCTGCTCCTTCCCTTCAGTTGCTGAGTACAGATCACAATTAGGGGGACTCAGGACCAGGGAACCAAAGCACAGGTAGAGCCAGGGCCTGCTGACCAGGGCCCTGCCTTGTGGACACGCGGGAGTGGGAAGTAAAATTTCTTTATTTAAGCCAAGTTTCATTTTTAAGCCTAATTTTACAGTAGCTGGTGTTACCCTAATTAATACAGAGACTATGATAGTTGTAAGCTTCTGTATTTTTGGGAAGATTAGATGTACTAAAGCACTAGGTATGGTCCAGGCATTTGTTAATTGTTCAGTAAATGTCCATTCATTTTATTTCTTAGTGCAGTGACTAAATCCTATTCTCTGTTACCTTTTCTGTTTGCTTCTCTTTCTCATGTGTGTCAGAGAACAGCTGGCCCATTCCAGAATCTGTCCAGGGAGTCTCCTTGCCCAAGAAAGAATGCTCCAAAAGCTACCACAAGCCGCCTTGGCTATCTGCTTTATCTCTGGAATTTGTTCAGCGTGTATCCCAGTGTATTAATCCCCATGCACAAATCTTTAATGTCATCTTCCCTCACTTAAAACTTGCACTGGGCACCCACCACTCTGCTCTTGGTTGTTACTTTGAGTCCTGCACTTTCATGCTGGGCACACACCATTCCTCTCAGACATGGTGACACTGTTTGCCCCCTAGAATCATGAGCTTCCACTCATGCTCTGTCCAGAGCTTTAGCCATGCTCCTCACATTCATACTGCATCCCTTAGGTAAAGGAGATGTTCCAATTTCAATGGATTTAAAACTGGCTCCCTCCGTACCTCTAGTTAAAGAATGACATACCAGGGATGCTGTGTTCCTTCATGGGTCACTCCCTGTCCAGGGAAGGTAGATGCACCTTACCCAGCACCACCACTCTCGGTGAAGATCTGCTCCTCAACCACTCAGTTGCAGGTGGGCAGGAGGTCAAGGGACAAGTGGAGACTTTTATTTACCACTTTACTCCTTATCCTTAGTCTTTTCCACTTGAAAATACTAGCCACTCAAGGGCAGAGACTTTGGCTTCTTTGTTCTCAGCATCTAGAAAAGAGTCTGCCATGTAAAATACATGTAAAATAAGTCACTGGAGACTCATGCATCCCACCAGCCTCCTTTTACCATGAAAATCTGCCACTGGAACTGCCGAGACCTTTGCTAAGCCTCCACTTCACACTTCCGCATTCACTAATCATTATCTAAATTTGAGACAAATGGGCAGGGGACCTGCTCTGTGTAGTGAAATCAGGTGGGCAGCTGCACTTCCCAGATTAGCACCTGGGTTTCAGCAAAGCAGACGTCTTCACACATTTTGGTCAAACTCAGGCCTTCTGGGAGCTCAAAGGCCCCACTGTGAGGGGTTTCTGGGCCCTCTACAAATGCCCACAAACATCCTTAGGCTTGGTTAGGATTACTGTGTCTAACATAATTACCGTCAGACACAAGTAAATATGCTTATTTGTAGAGGAATGGACACCATGCTTGCAAAGGATAGTTACTGATTCTTATCACATTAAAAGGAAATGCTGAGAATGGAACAGTCTCCTGGCAAGCCTAGAGACATTTTGTGACTTGGGGGCAATCCCCCAAGTAACTCAGTGTTCCAGAAGGAGATAAGATCAGTCACTCACTAGTAAGCATGTGTTAAACATTGATGCTTAGTACTTCTTCTGAGTGTGGGGAAAGAACACATGGCAATCCTTACCCATGCAGCCCTCATATGTAATTACCTGAACTCTCCACACCTGTTGTGTATAACCTTAATAAATAGCCATGTGGAGGGGGCTACCCTGCACTTAAGGTTAGCCTGCCTTCTGCAAGCTTGTACTTCTAATCCGTGTTACCCCTGGTTCCTTCCTGTGACGACCGAGACCTGGGCCATAGGAGTCATGACACTTATTAATCCCTTCTACCAACCAGCTATGTGAAACTTTGGACTTGACAAAACGAGACTTTCAGAGAAGCTAAACCTTTGGACAAAACAAAAGGGGAAATAAGGGAGGAGTACTTCACAGGAACATGTTGATCAGTTCAGGCACTTAATGATACTTTTCAGCCGGCCTAAAGTTCCCGTCATCTTTCTATGAGCTATAAATGGTTTCTGTATTTCTCAAATTAGCATGGGGGACACAGGGTTAGGGCATCTTGTCCGAGTTTGTAAAGTCCAACTTGTACCCGGAGGTGGCCACACTCCCATCCTTTGTTCCCCTTGGGGGTAACTTGATGAGCCTTCTCACTGCCCCCCTCTTGAATTTCACTGAGTTTTTCTCTCAGATGAGCACCTGGTTGTCAATCTAATGGCTTCTCAGAGAAGACTCTTTTGTTCTGTGATCTCCTGTAAACCCTGGTCAACCTGAGAGGTGTTGATGGGTAGCTAGCCCATCATATTCTGTCGAAGTAAGATGTACAGTGAAGCCAAAGGAAAGGACAATGGTCTTAGTGTGGGACACCCTGCAGAGTCAAGAACACCAAGTTATTCCAAAGGTGCTCTGGTTACGGGTGGTATCTGGGGCCTTCTGGGCATTTATCTCTCATTTCCCTAACCTAATGATTCTCAAATATGTTCCCCAGACCAGCATCTTTGTCTAGGACAGTGGTTCTCAACCTGTGGGAAACGACCCACAGGAACTGTACTAAAGGGTTGCAGCATTAGGAAGGTTGAGATCTTGTTAGAAAATCACATCAGTGGGCCCCACCTGAGTCCTGCTGAATCAGAACCCTGGGGGCAGGGCACTGTGAGCTGTGTCTTTAAAGCCCCTACATGTGCCCAACTGAGTCTAACATGTGCCCAACTTTAGAACTGCTGGTGTAACCTGATGATTCTCTGCAGTCTGTATGGGAGGAAGAGGCTTTCTCACACGACCTGGGGCCTCACAGTCATTGACAACCTCATTCATCTTAGCACTTTGGAAGCAAGCCCCCCTTCCCAGCAGCCCTGCACAACACTCCTTGGTCACCATGAACAACAGGGAAACTTAAAACTCAGCTCCCAACAGTTGCAATGTGGCCCTCACCACAAACACAGTGCTTCTGTTAGCAAACAGATCTGCAACACTTTACTCTGAAAGCCAGAATTTCAGAGGACAAAAGACCCAACCATAGAACATCCCCTGACACCAGAGAAGTTGTGGAGGATGGGCACCTAGAGGCAGGCCCAGTGGGGTCCAGCTCTGCCCAGGGAGGTCATTGAGCTGAGGAGCCCTGATGAGCCTTTGTACACAGACCAGAAGGCTAATGTACAGACACCACGTATCTCCAGAACAGGTTCCCCAGGGAGTTTTGGTGGCCCCTCATTTTATCTGAAGCCCTCCAGCACACCCTGCTGCCATGTCTGTCATGTGTCAAGGGAACCTTGGACTTGCTCAGAGATTCAGCTTTCTCTGTAACATCTCACTCTTCATCTGAAGCTTGAGTATCTTTCCCAGACACAGCTCATCCCTCAGGTGAGGAACCTTCTCTTTATGTATTTCCTCCCCTACCCACACTCCTGGCCTGACACAGCACCTGCCATCACTGTTTTGTTCATAGGCTATCTCTTGGTGCTAAAGGCCACATCTGTAGCCCTTTGTCTTAATTTATTTTAGAAATATTAATTGAATATCTATTACACTACATACCTGGCATTGAGTAATAAATGAAAATAATTAACCCTTTCTACTGCCCCACCCCAGTGTAGTGCCCAACTATTGTCTGGAACCAAGCTGACAATACATTTTATCATTTAACATCTATATTTTACATATAAGGTGATTAAGACTCAAATAAGTAAGTTTTCTAAAGTCAGTTCTAAACAGTTCTAAAGCTAGTAATTGGAGGACCTTTGATTTGAAGAGAAGTCAGTGT
The DNA here is from genome assembly GCA_963573935.1 of Arctocebus calabarensis. NCBI lineage: Eukaryota > Metazoa > Chordata > Mammalia > Primates > Lorisidae > Arctocebus > Arctocebus calabarensis. The sequence continues at coordinate 14,224 of CAUYON010060677.1, forward strand.
CTATAAGTGCCATAGAGTAGTGTGTGTCTGTTCTAACAAAGCCATTCTATTCCTTAGTGAGGGGAACTAACTTCAGCTTCTTGTATCTTCTCAGACCACAAGGAAATAAAGGTGGAACTCAACTCCAAGAAAAATGTTCATCCCCCTACACAAAGACTTGGAAATTAAACAACCTTATGCTGAATGATAGTTGGGTTCAGGAAAAGATAAAAGAGAAAATTGTTAAATTCCTCAAACATAACAACAATGAAGACACAATTTACCAAAACCTGTGAGATATAGCAAAAGCAGTCTTAAAAGGAAAATTTATCATATTAGATGTCTACATTCTAAAAACAGAAAGACAGTGCATCAACAAACTCATGAAGCATTTTATGGAATTGTAAGAAGAAGAACAATCTAATTCCAAATCTAGCAGAAGAAAATAAATAACGAAAATTGGCTTCAGTTCATCCAGGTTGCCAGCTGGTGGCAGAGTGTGGCAGCTGAAATGGGACAAATTCCCTTTTGGCTCTGGTAGATACATATCTCTGGGGTCTTTGCTCATTGGAGGGAACCGGGTCACAGCCCCACAAGGTTACTGGTGTCTGGGTGTGGCTGAGTTATAAAGTGGAGAAGGAGGTGCTGACCTCCCTGGACTGATTCTTTGGCTAGACCGGCCTTCCTCACTCCATTGAGCCCTGGAGGGAGCCACACTCCACCTTCTCAGGGTTTGGGGCCAGAGCTGCCTGTGGATTCCTGCTGTCAGGTTGCTGTACACCTTTTGAACTCTCCAAGTTGAGCAGTAATTATGCTGCCTGAGATAATTGGTTTGGAACTCCTGACTGGGGCTGGCCAACTGGGGATCCTCCAAAGGTGAGCCATGGTTGTGTTGTAGTGTGGGGGGGGACTGATTCTTCTCTTCCAATTGTTGCTGGTGGAGTTCAGGGTGTTTCAGTTGCTTATATCTCTTCCCAGATGAGATTTCAGCCCAAATCTGCCACCTCATTAGGATTGGATAGAGACTGGCTGAATACAAGACAGCATTAGCTAGCCCTATCACACTAATCCGGTCCTCAGAGTCTCTGGCTGCAGGACTGAAAGGGACTTTTGTAAAACTGCAGGGGAAAAGTCACAATCACCAGCCACAGCTCTTTGGTAAGGGTTGGTTAACTACAATTCCTGGAGCCCTCAATCCAATCTCACCCTACCAGCTTTATTAGCCAAACAGTGGAAAATATTCATGGGGCAGAACCAGTGGAAGTACTCTGGCAACATGAATGATCAGAACACAAGTCTAACCTCAGCAAATTTAAAAGAATAGAAATAGATGGTCCAAATCTTCTTGGACCATCACAGAATAAAAGTTGAACTCAACAGCAACAAAAATCTTCATATTCAAACAAAGTCATGGAAACTAAATAACCTTATGCTGAATGATAGCTGGGTCAAAGATGAGATTAAGAAGGAAATCACCAAATTTTTGGAATAATATAAAATGAAGACACAAATTATCAAAACCTATGGGATACTGCAGAGTCATTACTAAGAGAGAAATGTATAATGTTGGAAACCTTCATCAAGAAAACAGAGAGGAAGTCAGCACCTTAATGGGCCATCACAGGCAACTGGAAGAGGAAGAACATTCCAACCCCAAACCCAGCAGAAGAAAACAAATGACCAAAATTGGAGCAGAATTAAATGAGATTGAAAACAAAAGAATCATTCAGAAAATCAACAAATTAAAAAGTTGGTCTTTTAAAAAGATTAACAAAATTGATAAACCTTTGGCTAACCTAACCAGAAACAGAAAAGTAAAATCCCTCATATCATCAGTTAGAAATGATAAGGAGAAAGAGCAATAGACTCCTTAGAAATTCAGAAAAATCCTCAGTGATTACTACACAAAACTCTATTCTCAGAAATATGAAAATCTGGAGGAAATAAACCAACACCTGGAAGCATGCCACCTTCCTAGATTCAGCCAGAAAGAATTAGAAATTTTGAATAGACCTATATCAAGCAATGAAATAGCATTAACTATATGAAATCTACCAAAAAAGAAAAGTCCAGGACCAGATGGCTTCACATCAGAATTCTACCAAAACTTTAAAGAGGAACTAGTATCTATATTACATAACCTTTACCAAAACAGAAAAAGAAAGAATACATCCCAACACATTCTACAGAGCAGGATCCCCAAGCCAGGAAAGGACCCAACAAAGAAAGAAAACTATAGACCAGCAGTTCTCAACCTGTAGGTCACAACCCACAGGAACTGTAGTAAAGGGCTGTGGCATTAGGAAGATTGAGAACCACTGCTATAGACCAATATCATTAATGAATATCGATGCAAAAATATTCAATAAGATCTTGGCAAACAGAATTCAACAATACATCAAAAAAATTATGCACCATGATCAAGTTTTATCCCAGGGTTACAAGGTTGGTTCAAGATATGTAAATCTATAAATATAATACATCACATAAAAAAAAAGACCATATGAGTCTCTCGAATGACACAGAAAAAATCTTTTGATAATATCCAGCAAACTTTCATGATCAGAACACTCAAGAAAATAGGCTTAGATGGATCATTTCTTAAACTGATAGAGGCCATATACATTAAATCTACAGCGAATATCATATTGAATGGTGTAAAAATTGAAAATATTCCCACTCAGACCTGGAATTAGGCAAGGAAGCCCATTGTCTCCACTGCTATTCAACAGAATAATAGAGGTCTTAGCCATCATAATCAAGCAAGAGAAGGCAATCAAGGATATCCAAATGAGGTCAGAGGAGATCAAACTCTCACTCTTTATGGATGATATGATCTTATACCTGGAAAATCTCAGTGATTCAACTACAAAACTCTTAGAAGTGATCACAGAATCCAGCAGTGTCTCAGGATACAAAATATATACTTAAAAATCAGTAGATTTTATATATAAACCAACAAAAGTCAAGCTAAAAATATAGTCAAGGACTCTACTCCTTTTACAGTAGTGAAAAAAGATGAAATATCTGGGAATTTACCTAACAAAGTGAAAGATCTCTATAAAGAGAATTATGAAACTCTGAGAAAAGAAATAGTTGAAGATGTTAACAAAAGGAAAAACATACCATGGCTAGGAAGAATCGACATTATTAAAATGTCTATTCTACCCAAATACTACAGATTTAATGCAATCCCTCTTAAAGCACCATTGTCATACTTTAAAGTTCTCAAAAAAATAGTACTTCATTATATACAGAATCAGAAAGAAACCTTGAATAGCCAATATATTACTCAGAAAGAAAAACAAATTAGGTGGTATCATGTTACCAGACTTCAGGCTATTCTATAAATCTATAGTAATCAAAAGAGCATGGAACTGGCACAAAAATAGAGGTAGACATATGGAACAGAATAGAGACCAAGAGATGAATTCAGCCACTTATCGTCATTTGATCTTAGATAAGCCTATCAAAAGCATTAACAAATTGTGCGGGAGGTATGCTGAGGTATAGGGAAGCTACATAAAGGAAATATTAGGTAAACTTCTAGTGAAGTATAATATCCATACACAAATTCCCACACACAGTGTATACCCTGTGGACTTTCATGGAGTGAGCACCCTGTGCCCAGCAGCATCCATCCCAAGAAACAGAAGTTGATATTTCACCCCCACAGAAGCCCACCTTTTCCTCCCTCTGTATCACCACCCTCCAAGAATATCCATCATCCTGACTTCTTACAGGTCAGGATAACATTGCTTACTTGTGAACTTGAGATAAAGCACCAAATTCTTTCTCCCCACCTTGTTTTTAAGTTCCACATTGTGTGAACCTGTGGTTTATCTAATTGCTATCATTCATTGATTCTATTTATGAATAAACCACAATTTATTCTTCATTTTACTGATGATGGATAGCAGCAATTTGGGACACTTACAAATAGTCTGACTAAGTTTGTTCTCGGTGGACATATCTTTTGGTAAACTTGTGCATTTATTTTGGTCATATACGTAGGATGAAATTGCTAAGTCATAGGAGAGACGTGCACAGAATAAGTCCTTGAATAATGTAATTTTATTTGGTGTTGTTTTATTCTGATGTTCATGAGAAAATAAATTGTTTCCTGGTCCACTATCTGTGGAGTTTGCATGTTCTCCCGTTGTCTACACAAGTTTCCTGCAGGTACTCCAGGTTCCTCCCACATCCCAAGGACGTGCACTTGGCTAACTGGTGTATCCAAGATGTCCCAGTCTGAGCATGTGTGTGAGTGAGTGAGTGTACCCAGGGCTGTTCTTTCCAGGCTGCACTCCTGCCTTATGCCCTGAGTTGCTGGAAGAGGCTCTGACCACATGCAATTCTGAATTGGAATAAGTGGGTTAGAGAATGACTGAATAAGTAAATAAATGCAATTACTGTCAAATGAAAATTCATCAAGTATAAATAATCATACAAATGAGCAATAAGAGATGAGGAACAAAGTGCTCAACAAGCTTCTGTGTGTGCTTGTTTGTTTATGGTTTTTAATATTTTTTATTTTATTTTAGTATTTTTTGGTAACAGTCTCGCTCTGTCACCCTGGGTAGAATGCTGTGGTGTCATAGCTCACAGCAACCTCAGACTCTTGGGTTCAAGCAATTCTCCTGCTTCAGCCTCCCAAGTAGCTGGGACTATAGGTACCTACCACCATGCCCAGCCAGTTTTTCTATTTTTAGTAGAGACAGGTCTCCCTCTTCCTCAAGCTGTTCTCAAACTCTTGAGCTCAAGGGATCCACCTTCCTCACCTTTCCAAATCTTGCTTGTTTTTGGCCTGCATGGTGGCAGGAGGTGCTCCTTACTATATTTTCTTTACAAACATTTATTCCTTGATTTAATCCTCCACCACTGCCACAGTCATCACTCGCTGATTCATCAAATATTAGGTGAATGATACTCATACTTGTGTTTGTTAATCTTTCTTAAATGTATGTATTACTTCATGTTTATTTCAATGGGAAATGTTATAAAGGCTTTAGATCTTTATTCAGAAGTTTTGTGATGTTTTTATGACTAGAAAGATGTCATGGTAACTTAATTCTTGCTTGTCTCAATTAACATAAAGTAAAATTGGTTTTGTGATATGTAGTTTCACTTGAAGTTGTAGTTTCCAAGAACCTGTTGATGATGCTAAATGGAGACTTACTATGTACACATGCAAGATTTGACAGATGCTACTGAACAGTTTTGGGAAGGATCTAAACCAATTTCTACCCCTTTTAGCCATGTATGAAAATTCTATTGTTCCATATCCTTGCCAACACTTAGTATTGTCTGGGTTTCATTTTTGCCATTTTGGTGGGTGCATTTGTTTTCTATGGATGCATAACAAATTTTCACAAATTTAGAAGCCTTAAACAATGCAAATTTATTATCTTAAAGTTTCTGTGTGTTCAGAGTATAAGCTGAGTTCTCGCTTAGTCTTACAAGGAAGGCTGCAATAAAGATGTCAGCTGCACTAGGTTCTCCTCTGTCTAGAATCTTCTTCCTAGGCCATTCCAGTTGTTGACAGAGTTCTTCTCCTTCCTACTATGGACTCTGGCCATTTATGGGCTCTTGGGGGGGGGGGTGCTGCACTCAGGTCCTAGTAGCTGCCTCCAGCGCCTACATGTTACCTTCAGTTCCTTGAAATGTCTGCTTATTTCATCAAACTTACAAAAGGTCTCTGGTTCCTGTGTGCTAATACAAAGTCTTATTTAAAATAACAATAAGCAGGAGTGACATCCCAGTACCTTTGCTATATACTATCAATTAGAAGCACATCATATAATCTGGCCTACAGTCAAGGGAAGGAGATTACACAAAGGGAAGTACCAGGAGACAGGGGTCACTGGGCATTATCTTAGATTCTTTGGAGTATTGCACTTAGATTCTATTGTAATATTGCATTGTAATTTGAATTTATATTGGAAGACTATTTTCTCTTTATAACTAATTGAATACAAAAATAATGCTTACTTAGCATTATCTGAAATATTTCAGTTACTTTTCTCCCTCTATCTTGGGAATTAAATTCCCTCATGTTGCTTTGTTAGTCTGGATATGGGCCCAATGCACAGTCTTCAGCTTTCATGTTCCAGATAAAGCCTAGGCTTATATATAAGTTTGACGATGCCAGCTCAAGTATCCATGCTGTTTCAATTGGACACAAAAGACAGATCGACTCAAAGCCTGAAATATCCTAGAGATTTTGGATACTTTGCTGAAATATACAGAATTCCTATTCAGTTGCCTGGAAATTGAATTGGCCTCTTCTTTCTTGCTCACTTCCTCTAAATTCATGAAACATCACTCTGCACTATGAAGTGTGGTAATTGCACCCTGGGGGCAGCAGCACTGCAGAGTGAAGTCTGTGTCTGAGGCTGGCTTGTTTCTTCTCCTAACTTTGTAGGATTTGGGAACCTTCCCCAGAAGGAAGGTGTTGAGTAACTATTAAGCATCATCACAGTTCATATGGTTGCCAAATCATATATTATGATGAAATCTTCCATGTTGACTACAAAGAAAAGAAAAGGTGATCATTATTTCTTCAACACTAAAAATTTTTAAAGTTACCCATCTAGATAAGAGTTGCATTTTTAAATGTTTCATTCACTGCACAGAACACTGTCACAGACTAAATAATACAACCCACTACAATAATATACAATATGTGAGAGTTTTTGAATAAAATTATACCAAGGAGATTTGAGAAAATAATTGCTTAATTCAGCTTAAGAACTCAATATTTTTCTAAATCCAGAAAACTAAGAAGCTCCCCTTAGATATCTCTCTCTCTCTCTCTCTCTCTCTCTGTCTCTCTCTCTCTATATATATATATATAAGATATTCCTCTATCTAAATATAAATATTTATATATTTAGATAGAGATTCCTCTATCTAAATCTCTATATAAATAGATATATATTTAAAAGATATTCCTCTATCTTTTAAATTTTTAATCACTTTATTAACAGAAATGTATAGAAGAAAAATTGACATTGTGGGAAATAAATGCCCAAATATAGCAATATATCCATAGGAGAGTCACTGCATTCAACAGAAAATAGCACAAGGAAAATTCCACCTGGAGTTGTCTATGAGTCATCTTCATAATAAGATCATAGAGAAATTTATTCAGATTTGAATTCTCTTGCAAGGAAGTGTAAAATGTATGCCAAAATATTCAGAATCCTGAAAGAAACACCTGAAAATTATTTCTGATGAATAAATTTCAACTATCATGAGCAATAAATTTGAATTTCTGGAGCTGGGCACAGTGAGACTGGGGAGAGAGGACTTCAGGCATCTCTGGCAGGTGGGATCTGCCCAGAAACTTCCCTTTGGGAACACAGGGAGACAGTGTGAGACTTCTGGACACCCTTAGGAAGGCAAAAGCGGCAGAGATTGGGCAAGTGGTTGCATGTGTTCATTCAGTCTAATCCTGTCGACAGCTGTGGGTGGGGCAACAGTGGGACTACAGGCTGGAAAGGCCTTGCCTGTGAGCTGTTTGGGTTTCTTTTGGACTTGGCACTCGGTTGACCTGCCTTGGGAGAGCTTGGGCAGGAGTGCGGGGGGGTTTTGAGTGTTGTCTGGGGCCACAGACTGTGCCACTGAGCCAGGTGGAGCTACCAGTGTTTGGTTGTGGGTTGTGTGGAATCATTGTGGGAGAACTGCCCTGGCAAGCTCCACCCTCAGGGTTGCAAAACAAACATCGGGTGGGAGTGAGTAATCTAGTGACTGAGCAGCCTAAAGGTGGGGACCGAGATGCCTTGCAGCCTTAGCCCTCAGGGGCATAGGGTGAGACCAGTTTTGGCACACTGGGTAAGTGGATAGCCACTTAAGGAATGATCCCAGCCACAAGCGCTTTCCTGAGAAAGCCTCTGCTTAGCCCAAGTTAGCAATTTAAAGTGTCTTCTAAGCAGGCTGAGGAGGATTTAAGCTCTCCACCCTGCAGAGTTTGAGAAATCATTAGAGACACAGGGTCACTCCCTATAAAGACCCAGTAACAACAGAGTGATTCTGCCAGGATCTGATCTGGGAGAGACACCTCCCCAACTCTGAGGATAGTCATAGGCAACAGGAAAAAATAATCATGAGGCAGAATCAACAGAAAAACTCTGGCAATATGAATAATCAGAGTAGATCAACTCCCCCAAGGAATGACAGGGTAGATACAGCACAAGATCCCTTGCATAAGCAAATAGGTGGGATGTCAGAAGTTGAATTCAGAGTCTGGATAGCAAATAAGATCAGCGCAGTGGAGGAAAAGATGGAATTAGAATTTCAAGCAGTAATCCAAAAGATTACCCAAAAGATGTCTCAAGAACTGAAAGAATTCAAAGACAAAATGACCAAAGATTTTGACACAATGAGAGAAGAAGTTGTAGCCCTCAAAGATCTGAGAAATACAGTAGAATTCCTCAAGTAGCAAGCAGAAGAAAGGATTTCTGACATGGAAGACAAAGCTTTGGAACATTCCCAAACTTCCAAAGAGGAAGAGAAATGGAAGTAAAAAATGGATCATTCTCTCAGACAACTCTGGGATAACTTGAAGAAAACCAATATTTGCCTTATAGGGATACCTGAAAAGGATGAAGTGGTGTCACAAGGCACAGAGTCTCTTCTTTATGAGATTATGAAAGAGAACTTTCCAGATATACCAAGAGATTCTGAAATTCAGATAGCAGACAGTTTCAGAAACCCAGCATGACCCAACCCAAATAAGACATCCTCCAGGCACATCATATTTAAGTTCACGAAAGTTAATATGAAGGAGAAAATTCTGAAAGCAGCCAGATATAAGAAATCCATTACCTACAAGGGGAAGAATATCAGAATAACTGCAGATCTCTCTGATCAAACATTTCAAGCTAGAAAAGAATGGTCATGGACTTTCAGTCTCCTAAAACAAAAGAACTTTCAACCCAGGATCTTGTATCCAGCTAAACTGAGTTTCATTTACAATGAAGAAATTAAATAATTCAATGATATCCACATGCTGAAGAAATTTTCTATAACCAAGCCAGCTCTCCAGGATATTCTCAGATCTATCCTCCACAATGACCAGCACAAACCTCCACCACAAAAGTAAACTCACCCAGAAACTATCAAATTTCATCTTCCACAGTGATGAAAGGACTAAAAATGTCCACTGGACTTTCTAAAGATTTATCATTACTTTCAATTAATGTGAATGGTTTAAACTGTTCTCTAAAGAGGCATAGGTTGGCTGACTGGATACAAAAACTCAGGCCAGATATCTGCTGCATA
>CAUYON010060683.1:0-37321 GCA_963573935.1 Arctocebus calabarensis
CTCTTGCCTCAGCCTCCCAAGTAACTGGGACTATAGGCACCCACCAGAACAGCCGGCTTCTTTTTGTTGCAGTTGTCATTGTTGTTTAGCAGGCCAGGGACAGGTTCGAACCTGCCAGCCCCAGTGTATGTGGCCAGCACCACACCCACTGAGCTATGGGCATCACCTCCTTTTAGTATTTTCAAACTGAAGTTAACTACTATAACCTGAAACCTTAGGAAGGGAAATCGCAGATAAAGGGGTACCACTGTCTTCTTTAATAAACTCTTCTAAAGATTTCTGGAAAATTCAAGATGAAAACATCTTAAGGATAGATTAAGAAACTACATATTTATTACCATTCACATCCTGCTTTATAGAAGCAAAAGTGGAAGAATAAAATTAAAGAACATCTTACTGAATATCTCATTTTGTTTCTTAGATTTAATTAAATCAAGGGTCAACTCTCATCACTGAATTCATAACAATGAAGTCACAACAAACAAAACAAAACTGGGCTACTGGTGTGAAAAGAAATCTGATTACTCAAGAGTTCTATTTCCAGTAAGTGTTGATTGAAAGCTTTCTTGCCTCTTTTTTCTATAATCTTCTGGTCAGGAAAGGCTTATCCTTTAATATGGCCTTTTTCCATCACATAGATTTAATTCTACTGTAGCACTTTAAAAAGGTTGGTGCAAAGATGTCAGATTGATGACTTAAAGGATAGGTGATTTTAGAATCTCCTTATGTACTTTTTACCATCTAGTTATAATTTTTTAAAGTTCTTTAATCTTTAAATTAATACTCCTATATTTTTTGCTCTACTCTTTTTATTTTTATTTATTTATTTATTTTGAGACAGAGTCTCACTATGTCACCCTCAGGAGAGTGCTATGGCATCACAGCTCACAGCAACCTCTAATTCTGGGGCTTAAGCGAGTCTCTTGCCTCAGCCTTACAAGTAACTGGGACTACAGGTGCCCACCACAACTCCTAGCTATTTTTTGGTTGCAGTTGCCATTGTTGTTTTAGTAGGCCCGGGCTGGGTTTGAACTTGCCAGCGTCAGTGTATGTGGCCAGTGCCCGATCTACTGAGCTACGGGCGCAAAGCCTTTTTGCTCTGCTCTTGACAGATGAGATAACTACCATAGTTTTTTGTCTGCCTTTTATCTTTCTTATTGATTAAACAAATCTAGTTAACTTCAGTATTTTTTCTTGAAGACTGGGAATATAAGACAGTTACTGTTAGTCTTTGAATCATACCTAATTTACTTTCAGATAATTAATATTCATGATGTCTTAAAATGTGACAATTTGATTGATTATGTGATAAACATGTGAACCCCAATTTATAAAAGAGATCATGCTATAGATTGGAATTCTATTAGTTAACAGATAATACCTTTTCAGTGTCCTTGTTGATATTCTGGAATTAGATTCTTTTTTCTTGTACAAATTAGTTTTTACTTTTCTTTGACATGACAGCTCCTTTTTCCCCTCCCCCTGAATTAAACCATAATCTTTCTATTACCTTTCATTTTTGACTGACATCCTACTTGTTATAGTCTTCAAGAAATCAATGACTATATTAATTAGAATTAAACTCAGCATCCATCTCCGAGGAACCCAATTCAATGGTTCTTGATAGCCTCAGATGGAATTTTTAATAACTTCAAAAGAGAATTTTAACAACCAACCTTTTATTCTTAAGTTATGCCTTTAAACCTACTCTTTTGGAGTTCATAAATAGAAAAAGAAGGATAGAATTTTAAAAACATGATCAGAATTAGAAGCATTAAGATTTTAAAAAACCTAAAGTTAATAATTCTCGTGATTAAATACAATTAAATGGCTGGTTGAGATCATCTTACAAACAAAAAAAAATGTATTTCTTCTCAGTTGTAAGACTTAATTTGAGTAGTGAAGGAATTAGAAATAGTGGTACTTAAGAAGGTAGACTGTATATATTTAAGAACTTTTTTTTCTGTCTCCAAAATACAGAAAATTTTATTTTTCTTTGGAATCCCAAATAAATCAGGTACAGACACCTCATGTCAGATCAAAAGTACTAACTTAATTAAAGAACAGAAATAGTTCAATCTGAAAGGCAAGTGGAGCAGATCTGAGTTGGAATCCTAGCTCTATCATATAATAGTTGTACAACTTTTACTTCTCTGAGTTTTAGTCTTTACATGCGGAACATAATACCACTAAGCCTGGTAGAGTTGAGAATTAAAATAAAGGTGACATGTGACATATTAAAATAAAGGCAATATCATTCTGTGCACTCTCAAAGCTACTGTGATAAGAAAAAGATAGGAACAACTAAATGGAACACTAAATCTTCTTAATCTGAAATTTTGAAGTAGGTAAATAATGAAATAAAACAATAAAAGACAGCTAGAAAAAATGATGGAATTACAAAACCCATAAAAAATGTTATTAAGATACTGTTAAATTATTTGTTTTCTTCTTGACTATATGATGAGATTGTATGTATTTCATACTCAGTGAGGGGAAAAATTACTCAAACTTTGAAAAGTCAAATTAAAACAAAAATTGGTGCCATTTTCTGTATATTTTATCACAAATCTATTTCAAAAGGAAAATAGGCTTTTCCATCATTCAAGTGAGATGACCTGTTTAAATACCTGCTATTTTGGCTGTGTGCAGTGGCTTATGTCTGTAGTCCCAGCACTTTGGGAGGTCCAGGGGGGAGGATACTTGAACCCAGGAGTTTGAGGTTGCAGTGAGCTATGATAATGCCACTTCACTCCACCCTGGGTGTCAGATTAAGGCTCTTTCTTTTTCTCTCTTGCTCTACTATATGCCTACTGCCATAGAAGGTGGCAGTGTGTATATAAGAGAAGGTGAAAACAAATTATTATTATTATTTTATTTATTTACTTGTACTTTTTAACAATCAATTTATTGCTATTATTATTTTCCCACATCTTAGCCTGATAAGGAATCCTGTCAAATTGTTTTATTTTTTAATTATTATTATTATTTTTTGGATTAAGATTTTATTTTTATTTTTTTTTATTAAATCATAGCTGTGTACACTAGTGCAATCATGGGGTACAATGTGCTGGGTTCACATGCAATCTGAAATATTTTCATACAACTGTTCGATATAACCTTCATGGGATTTTCTAATTTACTGTATGGAAACATTTGTATTCTGCATTTAGTAGGTTTCACCTGTACCCTTCTAAGATGCACCATAAGTATGATCCCACCATTTACCCTCTCTCCACACACCCTCCCCTTCTGCTCCCCTCGCTTGCCCCTTTCCCCATAGTCTTGTGCTATAATTGGGTTATAGCCTTCATATGAATAAATTAGCTTCATAGTAGGGCTGAATACATTGGATACTTTTTCTTCCATTCTTGAGACACTTTGCAAAGAAGAATGTGTTCCAGCTCCATCCATGTAAACATGAAAGAGGTAAAGTCTCCATCTTTCTTTAAGGCTGCATAATAGTCCATGGTCTACATGTACCACAATTAATTAATTAATTAAGCCATTCGTGGATCAATGGGCACTTGGGCTTCTTCCATGACTTAGCAATTATGAATTGGGCTGCAATAAAAATTCTGGTACAGATATCTTTGTTATAATGTGATTTTTGGTTTTCTGGGTATATACCAAATTATTATTTTTTTTTGAGACAGAGTCTCACTGTGTCACCCTTGGTAGAGTGCCGTGGCGTTACAGCTCACAGCAACCTCCAACTCTTGGGCTTAAGTGATTCTCTTGCCTCAGCTTCCTAAGTAGCTGGGACTACAGGTGCCTGCCACAATGCCCAGCTATTTTTTTTTTGTTGTTGTTGCAGTTGTCCTTGTTTTTAGCTGGCCTGGACTGGGCTCAAACCCACCAGCCTTGGGGTATGTGGCTGGCACTCTACCTACTGAGCTATGGGCGCCTCCATGAAAACAAATTAGTGAAGACATAGTATATGCCAGGTGGTGTCAGGTATGTAACATTCCATTAGTTTGATAGGGTTGCCATAACAAATTCTACAGACTGGGTGGCTTAAATAAGAAAAATTTATTTTCTCATAGTTCTGGAGGCTGTTCAAGCTCAAGGTGCCAGCAGGCTTGGTTTCTTCTGAGGTTTCTCTCTTGGACTTACAGATCTGCCCTCTGGCTGCCTCTTCATATGATTGTCTCTCTGTGCATGTCTACCCCTTGTGCATATCCAAATTTCCTCTTCTGATAAGGACACCAATCAGATTGGATTAGGGCCCACCCTAAAAGATTCATTTAAGCAACTGCTTCTTTAACGACCTTCTCTTCAAACAAGATTACATTCTGAGTTACTGGGGGTTGGGATAACAACATACATATGAATTTACAAGGAATATAATTCGGCCTATGACAATCATCATGGCATTTAACCATTGCCCTGTTTTACAAATGAGGAGCTAGGCTCTGAGAGAATAAATAATTCATCAAATGTCACATAGCCAGTAAGTGGTAGAACCAGAATTTTAACCACCACCTCATTAGCATCAAAGGCCTATACTCTTTATGCTAGTCCTCCCTCTTCAAAGAAATACAAATCTACTCAGGGAAAATATAATACTGACTGATAAAGTTTACATAAGGGGCTATCAATAAGGCACTTAATTCACTAGATATCTCTGTCCTTTTGCTGCTGCTGTAATAGAGTACACAGGCTGGGAAATTTATAAAAAACAGAAGTTTATTTGGCTTATAAACTGGAGGCTGAGAAGTCTAAGAGGATGGCACTGGACTGGGCAAGGGCTGTCTCAAGATAGAAGGCCAAGTGAGCATATGTGACAGAGTGCAAATGAGGGTGCATACTTTTCCTTTACCGGGAACCCATTACTGCAATAACTCACTCCCGTGGTAACAGCATTAATATATTCACAAAGGCAGAGCCCTCTTGACCTAATTGCCTCTTAAAGGTTCTGCTTCTCAACAATGTTAAAATGACAATTAAATTTCCAACACATGAAATCTGGGGGGCATATTCAAACCATTGCACTGAACCTGTGCCAATATATGGAAAGAATAACCACTTACAGAACACTTACTTCATGGTAGATTGGATCTTTCACAAGATTCTTTTGATCCTTTCACATGGCTACTGACTGACAAATGAGAACAGTCTTGGTTCATCTGGACCCAAAGCCTACAGAGTCAATGCCAAACACAAGAGAGCTTTCTAGGATAAGTACCTTAGATATGATTGCCTTTTACATCTTGTCTTCTGCATTGGGATATGTACAGGGACACATGTATGAAATCCCTAATCTGCTTTATAATTTTGTTTTACCTTGTTAATCTACACAATATGCTACAGGGCTTTAGTGGGCTTTCAGCTCTGTAGGATGTCAGGATGCAAAATGAAAGTCCTATCCCTTGTTTCTTTAGATTCCCATTTGTGTTTCCAGGAATGAGTGTTGGGTTAGATTGTGGTTAGGCTGGTATCTGCTCAGCTCTATGGTTAATCCTGTATTGTTTTTGTTAAAAGTATCACCTAGTTTGTGCTTTGTTCTCTGACTACATTTAATGGATCTATCCTCTGTGTTGAATTGTAATTATATAATTAATAAGCCAAATCACCTACAATCCCAGATTATGCCATAGTGTTTCCAAAGAAGACAAGTTTGGGCAAGCTTATCAGAGACCAGGGCATATGACTTAAGTCCTAGTACATATTAAATCTTACACAAAAATTGTTGGATGAGGTTTACTTCTTTCTTCTATACTCTGGAGTATACTGAAATATCTCTATCAGAATGTAAACTTCTGGGGTGGTGCCCATAGCAGTTGGTAGGGCATCAGCCACATACACTGAGGCTTGCGGGTTCAAATCTGGCCCAGGCCAGCTAAAACAACAATGACAACTACAACAAAAAAATAGCCGGGTGTTGTGGTAGATGCCTGTAGTCAGAGCTACTTGGGAGGCTGAACCAAGAGAATCACCTGAGTTCAAGAGTTTGAGGTTGCTGTGAGCTGTGATGCCATAGCACTCTACCCAGGGCGACAGCTTGAGACTTTGTCTCAAAAAAAAAAAGTAAACTTCTGGTGTGGATGTGGAAAGAGGGGAACACTTCTACACTGCTGGTGGGAATGTAAGCTAATACAAACTTTTTGGAAAGAAGTTTGGAGAATAACCAAGGAACTAAAAGTAGACCTACAGTTTGATCATGCAATTCCTCTACTAGGAAAAAAATGATCAAAAATTATTTTACAACAAAGACTTCTGCATCAGAATGTTTATTGCTGACCAGTTCATAATTGCCAAGACTTAAAACAGCACAAATGCCCATTGACCCATGAATGGATTACAAATTGTGGTATATGTGCACTATGGAATACTATGCAGCCATAAAAAGATGGAGACTTCAGAGCTTTTATGTTTACCTGGATGAAGCTGGAACATATTCTATTAAAGTATTTTAAGAATGGAAAAAAAAGTATCCCATGTACTCAATACTACTATGAAATCAATATATAATCACCTACACATTCCTATAAATGGTAAAACATAACTATAGTCCAGAAAGTAGAAGGGAAGAGGAGAGAGGCGGAGAGGAGGGGGAAGGTGGGAGGACGGAGGGTATTTGGGGGACCTCACCTAATGTGCATGATGCAATGGTACATTTCAAAACTATTAAGAAAACAGTATAATTGTGATGGCTGTGTTAATCATTTTAATGTAAGCATTTCATATTTTATGTCGAAGGAGTACCCTGAACCCCATAAATCAATGTACACTGATTTAATATAAACAAAAAAATTTAAAAGAATGTAATTAATTAATATATTAAAAGAATGTAATTTAATATGAAATATATTTGAAAATAATATAAACTTTACAAAGCTAAACACTATGTTTTTGTATGTGTTTGTGTAAATATCTATATTTTGTTGTCGTAACATAGCTAGTATACTGTATTTTACATATAAAAATATCCAAACAACAAAAAACCCCACAAAAACAAAAAGCAAAAACTCACTGCCTGAGAAGTATTTGCTTTCCAAAGAGTGAAAATAGCAACATTACCGTTTCTAAATAAAGTTCTACAATCCTAATGCATAGATGCTACTGTACATAAATTTCTTCTATTCTGTGAAGTTTTGTTTGAACTATTTGCTATAGTTTACTGTGGCAAGAACTGGCAAAACCCAGAGCACTGTGACTATTCTGAACAGAGAGTCCTCCATGCACAACTACACAAAAGCAAAACTTTGCCAACTAGAATATTTAGAAACTGAGGTATTATGGTTAATTTATGACTAATTTTCTAGTTAACTGAATGCTGACCAGATAATCTCTTTTGCTTTAATTATTGTGGAAATCTTTTGAAGTGATTTGCTAGGCTGATGTGTCATATTCCTCTGAAAGCAATGGAGAAACACCTCTGAAATCTAAACACTCTACTATCTTTCCTGATGCTTACTTGTGCTTTTCACTAGACGGAGAAAGCTATCTGTCCCAGAAGTGTAAGGGAGTAGAATAGGAAAGCACTAAAGCTTTTCAACCCAGTAAATGTTTGTTATCTTTTATTATGTGGTAAATCCTCACTTAACATCATTAATAGCTTCTTGGAACCTGTGACTTAAATGAAACAATGTATAATGAACTGTAGGTTGATATAAATAAGACTTAAGTTCCTATGGCCTGTGTCTGGTCATAAAACATCACCACATTTCTAATAAGACTCAAAATACTACTCTTAAACATTGAAATCAATGTGAGCTGTATATACTTTTAAGAAAGATTAATAAAAAACAAAGATGATGATTTACCCAATCTTTGGTGAATTGAGTAATGGTAGTTGTAGTGGTGGTGAATTAAATCAAGGAATAAATGTTTTCTTTCTTTCTTTTTTTTTTTTTTTGGTCTCACTCTGTTACTCTCAGTAGAGTGCCACAAAATCACGGCTCACAGCAACCTCTAACTCTGGAGCTTAAGCGATTCTCTTGCCTCAGTCTCCCAAGTAGATGGGTCTACAGGCACCCATCACAATGCCCGGCTATTTTTAGTATGCCAGTATCTCTTTCGAGTCATTGACAAGGGTCTTTCTTTTTTTTCGGGGGGGGGGGCTGGGTTTGAACCTGCCACCTCTGGTATATGGTTGGTGCCCTTCTTTAAGCCACAGGTGCCACCCACCCACCCCCAGGGGATATTTTATTATTTTATTTTATTTTATTTTATCACCGTGGATAGAGTGCTGTGGCATTGCAGCTCACAGCAACCTCCAATTCCTGGGCTCAAACGAGTCTCCTGCCTCCGCCTCCCAAGTAGCTGGGACTACAGGCGCCCGCCACAACGCCCGGCCATTTTTTGGTTGCAGCCGTCATTGTTGTTTGGCGGGCCCCAGGGGGCTGGATTCGAACCCGCCAGCTCAGGTGTACGTGGCCGGAGCCTTAGCTCGTTGAGCCACAGGCGCTGAGCCTGAAGAATGTTTTGATTCAATTTTTTTTTGACTCGCCTTCATAAATAAGAGTTGAGCAAAATATATTGCCCCTTCCAGGTTAATAGGTTCAAAAAAGTAAAAAGATATATCTAATGATAGGAAATGTTCATTCCCTAGGTCCTTTTTTTTACTTTCTTCAGGTTCATATAAAAGATACTTGACCTTTCAGAGTTAATAATATTTTAGCTGGAAATTCTTTCTATGAGAAATCATTTTAGATACAAGTTGGTTTTCAAGAACAAGGTGCTTTGGCACTGTAAAGGACTTCAGACCCAACTAGCCAAGTTTCACCTCTACAATTTCACAACCAATACATTTGTGTCTATTTTACAGTTCCCAATTCAATTCAATGATTTCATCTGTTGCTTGAAATCTGTCAGACTTGCACAGACATAACATTCAACACTCAACCTGAAGGTTACTAAATTGTGGAGATTGAAAACTGGTATGACTTAGTATCAATGCAAATGCAGTGGTTGGTTAAGAAAATATTTTTAATTATAAACTATGAGTTTATGACTGGATTAAGAAGATGGGGAAAGTAAGGGAGGGAAAAGGAGGGGGAGGATAGGTAGAGAGAGGTATGGTGGGATCACACTTATGGTGCACCTTAGAAGGGACAGGTGAAACCTACTAAATGCAGAACACAAATGTTTTCACACAATAAATGGAAAATCCCATGAAAAACAAACAAACAAACACTCTTTTCATGGATTTGTTTATTTCTGCTTGTAAAAAAAAATGGAGAAGCAAGAATCAAATGTACACAATTGTAATAGGAAGGAAGTAGGTTGCAGGAGTACTTTAATGAAACTGTGGTTCTTCAAGAAACATACATGGATTCAATTGTTTCTCCCTAATTTGTATGTCAAAGTCCTGACCCTGATTTCTCCAGAATGTGACAGTCTTTGTAGAGAGAGCCTTTACTTTTTGTTTTTGTTTTTATTAAATCATAACTGTTGAAATTGATGCATTTATGGGGTTTAGTGTACAGATTTGATATACAATGTGAAATGCTTACACTGATTAACACATATATCACCTTGCTTACTTTTTTTGTGGTAAGACAATTATTCTCTTTTCTTACAGTACACTTACAGTTTTGAAATGTACCACTATATCATGCACATTAGGTGAGGTGACCCTGAATACCCCTCCGGCCTCTTCCCCTTCTCCCCTCCCTGAGAGACAGCCTCTAGAGAGGCAATCAAGTTAAAATGAGGCCTTTAAAACGGGTCCTGATAAATACAAATCAAAACTACTTTGAGACATCATCTAACTGCAGTAAGATTAGCCCACATCACAAAATCCCAAAACCAGAGATGTTGGCATGGATGTGAAGAAAAGGGAATGCTTCTATATTGCTGGTGGGAATGCAAACTAATACGTTCCTTTTGGAAAGATGTTTGGAGAACACTGAGAGATCTAAAAATAGACCTGCCATTTGATCCTACAATTCCCCTTATATATATACTAGGTATATATCCAGAAGACCAAAAATCATATTACAAAAAATGATATATGTATCAGAATGTTTATTGCAGCCCAATTATAATTGCTTTGTCATGAAGAAGCCCAAGTGCCATCGACCCATGAATGGATCTATAAATTGTGGTATGTGTACACCATGGAATATTATGCAGCCTTAAAGAAAAATAGAGACTTTACCTCTTACATGTTTACATGAATGGAGCTGGAACATATTCTTCTTAGCAAAGTATCTCAAGAATGGAAGAAAAAGTATCTGATGTACTCAGTCTTCCTATGCAACCAATTTATATCTTTTGATGAAAGTTATAACCCAATTATAGCTCAAGAAGAAGGCAAAAAGGGAGAAGGAGGGGAGCAGAGAGGATGGGTGGAAGGAGTGTAATTGGTGGTACCATACCTACAGTGCATCTTATACCTGTGAAATTTACTAGGTGTAGAATATAAATGTCTTAACACAATAAGTAAGAAGATGCCTTGAAGGCTATGTTAACCACTTTGATGAAAATATTTCAAATTGTATATAAAATCAGCACATAGTATCCTATGATTGCATTAATGTACACAGCTATGATTTAATAAAAGAAAAAGAGAGAGAGAGAGATGGGCCCTAATCCAATCTAAGTGATATTCTTATAAAAAGTAGAGACTGGATAGAGAGAGACCCCCAGATGCTCATGCACAGAGAAGAGACCTAGGGAAGATAACCAAAGAGCACAATCTGCATGGAGAGGGACTTAGTTTTTTAATGATATAGAAAATGATTGCTATAATGTTAAAAAATAAACCTACATAAACTTCTATAGTATGACCTCAAAAACATTAAAACAAGACAGATAATGAAAATTATAGTAGAAAGTGCAACTTAATGTTGTGACTATGTTTATATCTGAGTTATGTAACTACAGACATCTTTAAAAAAAAAGGCTGGGTGCAGTGGCCCATGCCTGTAATTCTAGCACTCAGGGAGGCTGAGACAGGTGGGTTGCTTGAGCTCACGGCTTTGAGTCCAGCCTGAGCAAAAAGTGAGACCCTGTCTCTACTAAAAATAGAAAAACTGAAGCAAGAAAGCAAGAGGATCGCTTGAGCCCAGTTTTGAGGTTGCTGTGATCTATGATGCCATGGGACTCTACCTAGGGTGACAACTTGAGACTCTGTCTCAAAAAAAGAAAAAGTGTGTATATCACTGTTATATTTTAATAATTTCATTTAAAATATTGAATATCTTTAAAATGAGTCTCTATTATTTAGGATTAAGAAAATATCTGTTTAAAAATGCAGCCTATTTTCTGTTTTATTTTACAACTTACTATCTTTCAGTGAAGACAGGCCTAGGGTATATGGGTGAGAAACACATGGTGGGAATTGCTATGTCCCTCCCCAACTGAACCACTGAGCTTGAATGAGCTTATCTGCTTCTGTTGCCATGGTGACCCAATACTCACATTCATATAAAATGTGAGTGTTGGTAAGATGGTTACTGTGAGAAGTTTCTTATACATTCTCTTGACAAAATACAGGACAAATAACACTCGAAAGAAAATACGTTAGAAGGTACAATGGAAACCTAGTGAATGAAGTGCCAACTATAGGCTTCAGGTGGTAGTTTATCAAAGGCATCTTCCACTCACACAGCGCTTTCTAAAGGCACCAAAAGAGAGAAAAAATACCAAGCTAAGACCCAGGGAAGAAGTCTGAGAAGCTACTACAATTTTAGCTGTATTGGAAAAAATAGCACACATAGATATTTTTATAACAACTGACATTGTCAGACAGAGAGCCTTGCTGTCAGGGAGTCCTGTTCAAAGGTAGACACTAAATTCCCTCTATAGACAAGTGAGTTGCCTTTCTTACAAAGTAAACATAGCTGACTTGATGGGATGTCCTAGGAGGATAAAGGAAATGGGGGAAAATGAAAATCTCTTGACTTGTGAGGTTTTACTTACTTTCTACATAGTTTTACATTTTCATACATTTTTTTCATCTGCTTAAAAATCTCCTAAGATTTAAAACACTTTTTGTCATTTAATAGATGAGAAAACTGGGCCTCAGCTAATTATTGGAAGGATTGAAACGCAAACATCATTTGAACCACTCATGATCTTTAAGGTCTATTTCACTATGCAATTTAGTTATCAATCTCCAAAATTCCTTAGCCTAAGATAGGATTATTAAATGAAATCTTAGATACATGCCATATATTAATAAAATAGATGGAAGAAAAAATGTTTTGATTGACCAGGCAGTGGGGAAACTGGAATTCTTCCTTGTAACTGTGTGGTTCCCTGATGGCTGCTGCAGGGCCAGAAAGAAATTTGTGGAACTGGGTGACTTCTATGATCATTCCCAAACACAGTTTATTTCTTAATTTTTTAATTTCTTTAATAACACTGATAGCTTCTCTTCATCAGAATTGATTGGCGATAAAAAGGGGCTACAGGGAAGTAGGAGAAAAGTCTGGCCTCCTAGAAAGTGAAAAAGAATCCTGCAACAGTGAGTTTTGGGAAACTTGAGACTCAGTTGACGGAGTGTGTCCTGTTCTCCCCAAAATACAGCTTCCGACCTAGGACACAAAGTGGAGCAATGGTCACAGTTACAGAACAAGGCACACAGCAAAGGTCGCTAACATCGCAAAGCTACTAGTCGCCACTATGAAAACCTGAAAGACAGCAGGTAACCAACATTGACAATATGCAAAGAGAATTGGGCTTGTGTGGTAACTAAGATAACTTGTAACCAATAAAAAAATAGACAAGAATACCTAAGGACCTTGGGGAACCAATGAGAAACTCCGACAGATAATTATAGGAAAACTGAGGACAAATACTTATGTTGGTGTAGCACCTCTGTGTGGAATCTCCTCTCACTAGCCAGGAGGACCCTTTCCCAATCTCTCTGGGGAAGTCTAAGCTTCAAACAAACTGTGCTTTTCCTGTTGTGCTCTTTGACTTTCACTTCAGTTCTGCTGAGCGACTGGACCAGGTCAACTGGACAGCCGAGGGTCTTAGAGACCCCTGACAACAGCATCCTTATTGTTTATAAGTGTATTGGCATTTAAACTTAGTGACTTGGGCTAATTAAACTTCTGTTTCCTAAAATTTAAGAAGTGAGAAATACTATCAGTATCTCAGGAATTTCGTTGTTCTCACACGACAGGGTATTTTAAAGTGTTTAATAGTTTTCTTTCCATATCCTAATAAGAGGCATTGAAAAACTAGTCAATTTTATTCCTAAATTTAAGGCAAATAAAATGTAAATGAGAGTTAAGAAAGATAAAGGAAGCATATGAGGGTGAATGAAAGTAAGAAAACACATTTCAATAGACATGAAGTAATAACATAAATGTGTAAGCAAATATCCTACACATTTTCACGAGGAGGTGAACACAATTCAGACTTATATAGTAAATGGCATTTTGAATAAACAGCTTGGAAGTGGATCACAGAAATGTTGAAAATTTAATAGGAACCAGTGGATAAAGAGAGAAAGTAGAACTTTTATGATGAGTCTCATATTCAAAAATAAGTTGATACTATTGTATTTTAAGTTAAACAAATAATTCATTGAATCTCCAAAACCTCCAAATCTGAAGACTTCTGACTTGTAGAAGTCCTTTGAAGATGTTATCAGTGGCTGACAGTCTCAGAAAATATTCACTTTGGCCTCAAGACACAGTGATAAATTTGAGAACTAAGTTCTCTCTAGGAAATCAGAGAATCCCTTAAGTTCCTGTTCCCAAGTATTCCTGTTGGGTTATTATGCAGATAAAATAAAATAATGTAGGGATCACATGGTACATATTAGCCAACAAAACACAGGACGGCTGGCCTGAGCTGCCTCCTTGCTAAATTCTCATAGTGGAGCTCATGTTCAGATCCCAACCAAAGAGAATTTTATTTTCCCTCACCAACTTCTTTTGGCACAGATCAAGCTATGTGAACACTAGAACACTGGTGACAGCTGAAGTATAGCATCTCCACGGCCTCCTGAATGCAAAGTTAGAAGACAGGCTGCTCTGCATTCTTCTCTCATCTTGGGGAAAATCTGCCTGCCCAAGATCAATTTTGCAGAAAAATAAATGTGCTAGTTGTTATATCACAGATACTCTCTGGAATATGGTACTATGAAAGCAATCCCCTCTTACTGCAATTGTTTTCATTCTATCAGCTAACCTTCCTTAACAGTGACCCAGAACTGGGACATGGATTTTGAAACAAGATGACTGCTTTGCTTTTTTTCTTTTCCTCCCTTCCTCCCTCCCTCTCTCCCTCCTTCCTTCCCACCCTCCCTCCCTCCCTCCCTCCCTCCCTCCCTCTCTCTCTTTCATTCATTCATTCATTCATTCTTTCTTTCTTTCTTTTTCTTTCTTTCTCTCTTTCCTTCTTTCCTTCCTTCCCTCCCTCCTTGATCTAGTTTCCTTCCCTCCCTCCCTCCCTTCCTTCCTTCTTTATTCCTTCTTTCCTTTCATTGTTTTCTCCAGATTGATAAGAAGGTACAAATGTTTAGGCTACATGTTTTCACTTCTGAGGTAAAGTTCATGTTGTAGCCAAACCCTTCATCCCGGGGCTGTGCCACGCCTCCTCACATTGTGCACATCAGGTGAGAATTTGCCACTCACCCTCTCTGCTCCACTTCTCCATTTTCCTCTTTCCTCCCCGCCCCCCAGAATATACTTGTGTTTCTCTTCCGTGTAGGCATGCAGTTGTCTCGATATTGGTTTCATATTAGGACTAAGTATATTGAATACTTGCTTCCCATTCATGTGATACTTTCCTAAGAAGAACTTCAGAATGGAAGAAGAAATTTGCATGCTATAATTCTGGTAAAAGGCTGATAACCAGAATCCACAGATAACTCAAATTAATCAGCAGGGAAAGAGCAGACAGCCCTATTTATAAGCAGACAGAAGACTTGAATGCAGCAATGCATTGTTGCTTCTATTGGCTGAAATCGCTGTTGTGCACTATGAAAGGTAGTGAAATGAGACGATCAAATTTTATATTTTCTTCCTTCGAGTATTGTTTTCTTTTGTATTTCAAAATATGAAGGGGGTACAAAGATTTTATTTACGCACAGACACCATAAAATGCTGAAGTCAGGGCTTTCAGTGTGCTCACTACTAGAACAGTGTTCATTTTATCTAATAGGTAAGTTTTTATCGCTCATCCTTTTCCCATCATCTCTCTCTTTAGTTTCCAATGTCATTTATATCTTTTTAGGCCTCTGTGTACCCATTGTTTAGTTTCCATTTATTAGTTAAATACATAGCATTTATTTTTCCATCCCTGAGATGCTTTACTTAGGATAATGGTCTCCAGTTCCATCCAAATTATTGTGAATGACATTATTTCATTCCTTTTTATGGCTGAGCAGAGCTCCATGCTTTATTTTTATGCGTGTGTGTGCATACACACACACACACACACACACTTTTTCCTTATCCAGTCAGGAAATGATTGGAGACTTATGTTGACTCCATGTCTCTGCAATCATAAATTGTACTACAATAAACATTTGAATGTAGGCATCTTTTTGATACTTTAAAACATTTTTTTGTTGTTGTTGTTTTTTGGGTAGATACCCAGTAGTGACAGTGCTAGATCAAATGGTACTTCTACTTTTAGCTTTTGAAGAGTCTTTATACCTTTTTTTCCATAGAGATTGCACTAGTTTTCAGCCCCACCAACAACGAGTAGTGTAACTTTTTCTTTGCATTCACACCTGGACCTGTTGTCTTTTCACTTTTTAACAATGGCCATTCTCATAGGCGTAAAGTGGTATCTCCTTGTGCTTTTAATTTTTATTTCTCTGCTTAGACAACTAAATCAGAAAAGAGTTGAGAAATTCTTCAACAAAGATTAGAACTCTAAATTACAATACTTTTCAAATTTAAGAGAGGATTTAGAAAAATAAGATTTTTTTTTATTTGTGAACATTGTTTTAAAAAGAAAGGTGAACCATCTATTTATGGTTTTTCATAGGGGAAGGGAAAATAAAGGTTTTCAGGTACTTTTTTCCCCCATGTGAAGCTATAATCATGCTACTTTTAGAAAATGTGGAAACTAGATTCAATTATATTTGCACTCTATTTTACTGGATAACTTACTAGTACATTTTTTATGTGATGATTTTTTTTTTTTTTGAGACAGAGTCTCAAGCTGTCACCCTGGATAGAGTGCTGTGGCATCACAGCTCACAGCAACCTCCAACTCCTGGGCTCAAGCGAGTCTCTTGCCTCCACCTCTCAAATAGCTGGGACTACAGGCGCCCACCACAACGCCCGGCCAGTTTTTTTTTTTTTCTGGTTGCAGCCGTCATTGTTGTTTGGCGGGCCCGAGCTGGATTAGAAACCGCCAGCTCAGCTGTACGTGGCTGGCACCTTAGCCCGTTGAGCCACAGGAGCCAAGCCATGATGAATTGTTTTTGATATAATATCCCACTGAATAGCTACCTGAAGTGTGTTATATAAAATACCTGAATAGGAGGTCCCTGTGCCTCAAAGGAGTAGGATGCCGGCCCCATATGCCGGAGGTGGCAGGTTCAAGCCTAGCCCCAACCAAAAACTGCAATAAATAAATAAATAAATAAATAAATAAAATACCTAAATAGCTACCAGAAGTGTGTTATATAGAATACCGAATGGCTATTTAGATTGTTACTGCATTTTCACAGGAAGGCAGAGATAATGACCATTTAAAAAGCATATAATTACACCTGTTTTAGCAGAAGATACTTTTCCTCATATTCCTAGATTTGTGGTCTGAACTGACAGCGTCAACAGAGGTTGGATCTCTATCTGGAGCAAGTTTATGTCTGCTACTACTTTAAAATTTCCTACAACCTATTCTTGCATTCTTGACAATCACTCTACTAATAGTTCATTGTTATTCTTCAAACCCAAATTCCCTATGAGAGTTTTGTCTAGATATTAACTGGTTGTACGTAAATGATAAGCTCTGAGGGGCAGTATGATTTGGAGAAATACAGTTCGACATAGAACACAGTAGCTCAAAGGTGTGTAGTAGCCAGCAACATGTTTCTGCTGACAGAGAATTTTGCCCAACCACTAGAGGGCAGTGTTATTAAAATCCGCCAAGTAGAATGAGCACCCGAGAGCCTATTGGATGACTTTCCCTACACGTGATGTCCAAATGCCACTTTGCCTCTAGAATTTAAGTTTGTGGTCTCACCCTCACTTTCTCATTGTAAAATTGATACTTTTCTTATCAACAAACTTAGAGTTTACAGAAAATACTTTTAAGTTATATCTTAATGATGGCCAAGTGATATTAAAAAAGAGTATGCTCTCCCTTTTCAGAACACAAAATAACAGAGACATTTACAGAGATTTATCTTTGCATAAAATAATGAAATCTGCTTTTTTAGATTAGGAAATGCAATAATTCAGCCAATCCCTGGCACAAAAGATTTTCCCCTGTTGAATCCCCTTCTGTTTCAGGCTGAAAAAGTAAAAGAATTGGAAAAGAGTTGACATATTTAATGCATATAAAACTGTAAAGATAATATATTTTTAATAAGCCTCTATCTGCCCTGTCACTTTTTACAATGATGGTGCTATATCACTTTCATTTCAAAAAAGGAAGAAGAGGAGAACTGATTGTGTTCAATTTATTATATATGTATTTTTTATTTTGCCAAGCACTCTTTTATGGATATTTAATCCAACAAGCATAAAAATGGCTCAGAGAAATAAAAAGAGAAGGAAAATATAATCGGTCTATTGAACCAGGTTCTAAAATAAAATTCATCATCAAAGTAGTAGTGACTAAACAATACTGACCTTTTACTTCATGAAACCATCTCCTTCAAAAATCTAGTTTCCTAAAGTCTCTAAATTATGTTTTGATAAGCAAAGAAAAAGTCCCTATAAAAAGTTCAGTTCTTATAATAGATTTACTTTGTCATATCAACTTATCATTATTAGTTAGATATGTAAATAATTGCACTTTCTGTTACTTGGAAATTTTCCATATTCTTTATCATAAGATTTAAGTAGTCTGATATGAAGCAGAAGAAAACATTGTTAAAGGAAAAACTCAGGGAAATAATGATAAAAAGGAATAACAAATCTGTTTTAAAATTGAGATTAGAATTCTATCACAACGTTACCCAGGCTGAAAAGAAATTCACAATTTTTAAACTGAATCACAAATTTAACTATGATATTTGAGAGGCCAAAACAAAAATGGAAACAGTGAGTTACGGGATTCACCAGCGCTTGGCATTTAAATATAATAGTTTTTTTTTTCTTTTTTGGTCTTTCTATAGAGGACCTTGAATGAAGCAATGAATAATATTTTTATGACTTCCTAAAGAACTGGAATGAGATATTTCATGTGAATCCTCCAACATTCAACATAAGCTAAAAGAAAATTCCATGGTACCCACCAAAGAAAACCAATTTATGAGAATCCCAATGGTCCTAGAAGAGAGAATTTTGGTTCTCCAGGTTTGTTTAATAACATCTGGAAAATGCAAAACAGCACCAGTAGTGTTCCAAATATGTAAGTGAGCCTTACTCTGGGAGAATTGTTAAGATTTGATACCTGCCACTATGACATTCTTACCAAAACATATATCTGATAAAACCCTGTCCAATCTCTTTGTTGACTCATAAATAATTCTGTTTGGGGTCTGAGTTTGTCATATACTGATAAGAGAACACCAGAGAGATAACGCATATAAAAAGATCTTTTAAATCGTTGAAAGCAATAAAGAAATGTATTTATTGGTCCCTGGTATATGGCTAGTAACCATTTCTGACATGGAAAAAGTAGCAGTCAAATGAATGCACTAGAAGTATGTTTAGGGGGATAAAAGATATAAACAAACTTATATATTTTACCTTGATGAAATTATCATGATTAGTGATATTTATAACATATTGTTGCATCCTTCCTCATACTTTCCTGTTTCCATATTGGTGTTAACTACTTTGTTATTTAGTGACTTCTCTTAGACCTGAACTTTGTTTTGTTTTGCATTGCATATTTCAAAATTCATAGCGCATATTAAGTATGTAATACTATCAAGAAGAATTTGAGCAAGTTGACTCCTTGATCTGATCCAACATATATTTTCTCATTTTTCTTGAAGTTTTCATTGTACACTAAAGAAATTGCCTTAGTCCTCTAGTCACATGAGGATTTTTATGTGAAATTTAGCCATATGGAACACTAAAAGGAAAATTAGTCTCCTGCCCTTACAGAATGAGTTCATATTTAGCTTCTGTTCTGTAGACAGAAATTCAGTTTTATGAACCAGTTAAAAAAGAAAGTGCATGACGCGCCTTTTGCAGCAGTTAGATATTGATATACTTTTTTTTTTCTTTTCCCAAGGCTAGGCAGTGAAGATCCAGTAATATGACTTTTTAAATGTGAGAGAAACTCTCATCTGAAACCTTTTCCACTACATATCTCCACTCAGTTGGTTTGATGCTCAAATAGAAACAGGCTGTAGGTTAAAATAGGAACAGAGCACTGAAAATTCCTTTAGTAGCACCAATGTTGAGGCAGAGTATTGCAGAAGCAGCCTTGTGTTTCAGAGTTCTCCTCATCCAACCCTCACGGCAGTCAGCACTGCTACATCTCCACTGTGGTCAGAACCAAGAGCACTGGGTTTCACAGAGAACAAAGAATCTTCTTGGTCCACACTTCCACCAAGTTCATATCACAAGACTGCAAAAGCTTACTGGGATGTAAATTGGCCAATGCATGTAGACCTTCCAGAGAGGACAAACTATTATGGCTCATATTTTTGAGTTGGTGTTTATAATGAATATTCCTGATTCTTCTCTTCTTAAAGTGAAAAGCTACCTCTTGAAAAAAAAGTCGCATCAATATGCCAATCTATACATATTTTTTATTTCATGTTTTTACATCAAATACAAAGAAAATCATTATGCACCTACTGTGGTTTACACACTGTACTATTGGCTGAGGGATGACAACAAATTATAGATGTGCCAGTTGATTAGTTAGAATACCAGGTAATAGGTGACACCTGTGCCTTGGTGTCTCCTTCACTTCACACTTAGGACTAAATGTGGAACCCCCATTTCCTATGCCTAGGTCAATTTCTTGTGAATTTCCTAGGCCTCAATTCCATGAAAGGATTGTATCCATTCATTGATACATTCATTCACCTTGCCCCCAGGGGAAGGGACTGTATTCATTCATTTCCTGGCCAAGGAACCCATATACCTATATATACCCTGAGACTAAAGGCCTAAAGGAGGAGACTGGGGAAGACCGGGAGAGAAACGGAGAGAGCTTCTCTCTCCCCACTTGAGTTCTCTCCCTTTACCAGGAGCTTTAGTGTTTTCTGTATTCTTTTCTGTAAATAAATTCTGTCTTACCACTGGGGTGGCGGGGAATAATGTAATGAAGAATAATAAAATACATGTATTTTAAAAAAATAAATAGATAGATAGATAAAAAAGAAAAAAAAGAAAGAAAGGACATCCTGGAGACCTCATGTGTACAAAACAGCCTCTCCCCTAATGAGGAAACCCGAGTACCAGCCTTCTGACAACACCTCTGCCCCAGAAGGCTGCCCAGGAAACTCAGGTTCTGTATCTCTCCAATACCCTTCAGCTCAATCCTAGTGAATTAAAAAGTTTGAAAGAAAGTGCATCTGCTAATGTGCAACATTTATGTTAGTCAATACAGATTTATTTAATGCAATAAATGACATAATTGGACTTTTATTTCCATAATATATTTTTCCAAGATAACTAATACTTAGAGTACCCATGGTCTACTGAAGTCTTCTGAAAGAACATATTTCCTGTATTATTACTCTTGTATAAAACTGACATTTAAACAGTTTAATAAATGAGCAGTTGTTTGACTTGTATCAGTTTCAATACATTCTGGGATATTAATAAAATATATTTCATAAGCCAGCTCAATAGACCATGTCGTAAAAAGTCAATGATTTATTAGCAATACAGTTGCTATTAGTTGGGACAGATACTCAAAATGCCATTAGGGTTAAAATAATAATCAATCAAACTAATTAGACCCTATTTTTCATATGCAAATATAATTAAGCATATATTTCTTTGTAACTTTAAAGAGAATTATTGAAGCTCAACCTCATATGAAGAGCCCCTCTCTTCAGTTAATGAAATGACAATGTCTCAAGTTGGATATGCAAACAAAATTGATGAACTATGATGGGCCGTAAGGATCCTAGAGAGATGGGCCGGGAGAGGAGGCGCTATGAAAAAGACCACCCTATACACCTGTGCCTACTCTTTCTATCAACACTGATTAGGGAAAGTTTTAAGGCTCAAAGTGGACAAGGACGGCAAACCCAGTATGGTGCCATGGATTTCATAGAACATGGGCTCTGAATTCATACCGCTTTGTTCAAATCTTGCCTTCACCAACAGAGTTGACCTTTGACAAGTTAACTTTCCACTCTGCCCCAGTTTCCCCATCTGTAAAATGGGAATGAAGATGATAATGACAACTTTATACCCCTGGGCGGTTCGTTGGAAGGCATGAATGTGTGCTTAGCTTGTAGCAAACATTTAATAAACATTAGCTGTTTTCATCTAAGAAGTATGTTTGTTCTCAAAATTTCTTTCTGAGACCTTTAAGTCACTTGCTGGAAAAGTGACCCTAGGGAAGTCTGTGCCACTCTCTCTCTCTCTCTGGGTGTCAGTTTCCATATCTGGACAGCCAGGAACTCAGACTAGATGATCAATAAGATCAGAGCTAATGGTTGAAGAGTGACTGCTTCTGGCCATTCTTTTGGTCTCTGAGTCTAATTCATAAAGCCTATATGCACCCAACGAACAGGGTTGAAGGGGAAGAAGAAACCAGAACTAAATCAGAGCAGAAAGTTAGAGCATAAGAGACTGATCTGTTCAAAGAAACCAGTATTGCAGACAAGGAGAAGACCCTAGACTGGTCTGGTACTAGCAAATGCTTATTGTTTTTTGTTGTTGCTATTGTTGTTATTGTTTTGCAGTTTTGGGCCGGGGCTGGGTTTGAACCCACCACCTCCGTTACATGGCCGGTGCCCTACTCCCTTGAGCCACAGGCGCCACCCTGCTTATTGTATTAGTTAAAGCAAGACTCCCCAAGCACTTTCTGTAATGGGCCACATAGTAAATATTTTAGGCTTTTCAAGCCATACAGTATCTCTTACAACCATGTAATTCTTTTGTAGCATGAAAGAAGACATAGACTGTGTCCTAATATAGCATAACAGGCAATAGAAGGGTTTGGGCCTGTGAGTGAAGTTAACATCAACTGATGTAACAAACAAACCCCAAAATATGCAACAACTCAACCACAGTAGATATTTATTTCTAGCTCATATAAAACCCAATGCAGATATCCCTGGTCAGCTAGAGTGTCTTTTCTGCAAGAGGTAGTAGAGGCCCAGGTTCCCACCATATTGTGGCTCCTCCATCCTCAACATGTAATGTCCGGCTGATCTGAATTAAGTCAAAGGGAAGGGAGGAGTATGAAGAATCACCTGTAGGGGAGTTTATAGACCGGGCCTGGGAGCACATCAAACCATCCTGTTTAATTAGAACATGCCCTAAGGGCCACACTCTAAATGCAAGAGAAAGGAAGAAAGATCTGAGCGTATAGGCTGGAATAATATGCAACAAACTAGGGGAATAGCTAGCGATCTCTATCACAGGAGGGAGAAGAAGCTAGACTTGTCCAGATTTAACGGGAAGCTTTCACCATCTCCATCCTGACTTTTTGCTGAGGGTCACCATCCTGCCATATTATTCTCCTGAGGTACTTTCCCTCAAGACTCCTGGGGTTACCTGTTCTCCCTCTCTGTTCTGTATTTCCTCCCCATGTTTGCCCTTTCACCAGTCTCTCCTCTTAGGCAAACTCTTTGTTCTTTTCCAACAAGGTCTGGTCTATATCTGGTATATATCACAGCTACATCTGTCCTCATATCGGCATCGGCCATGTAGCTGATATGAAATAAAAGTGTAATTAATTAATTGATGCACGAATAAATGAATCAAAGATGACTTATAACAATCAAGCACATGAGAAATGTGGTTAAGAAAACAGAACAGGAAATAAAGAAAAGAAGCAAAAAAAATTGATGTGGTAGACCTCTGGGTCCAATTGACCAGGAGAAAAAGCCCAGAGCTAAATGAAACCACCAGTTATAGCTATTAGGGCCTAAAGAGTGGGGAAGAACACATCCATGTGTGTGTGTGTGTGTGTGTGAGAGAGAGAGAGAGAGAGAGAATGTGTGTGTTGGGTTACACAAGTCCCTTTCTCTGAGATAAGAGCTCATGAGTCACTTCCTAACTTGGTCTGCTTTTCCAGCCATCTCTCTCTTCCTAGAGTCCAGGCAGCAACCGGAGTTCTCTGGAGAGGAGAAAGGTAACTATGGCCAATGGATAGAGAACAAACTCAGCATTTTCCACCCCAAAAAAGCTGTGGGCCCTCCAAGGCACATCTGAGGCCAGAGGCCTGGCTTCAACCATATAGGCATTTACAGTCTTAGGAAGGATGAGGAATGAGGTGGCTGGAGCGTCTGCAGCAACAAGCCTTTTTTAACAAATCATTTTAAAATTAAATTAAATGCTATTGAATTAGCAAAAGTGCCAGGGGAGCCCAGGAAAAGAGTCACTCAGATACACGGCTCAGGCTGAGCATCCAAGAATCACAGAAATGTCACATGTTGGGGCTAGAAGTCTCCCAGGGTTTTCTGGCTCTTAATCTTACCATGGATCCAGATTGTCAGGGGAGGTTTTACAACCAGGTACTACAACCAGTACAGACCGGGGTACATGCTTCCCCCAGAGAATCCGGCTGTGCAGGTCCAGGGTCAGGCTTTGTGTCCTAGAGAGCTGCAGGAGGTGATTCCCACACACACACTCCCAGTTACAAAGCGCAGATTTCCCCAGTGTGTTCATTTTGCACTAGACCTGCAAGTGACTTGTCAGCATCTTCCAGCAAGATACTGGAAGAGCCCAAGGGAGATCGGTGGCCTCTCACATCCTGACCAGGGTCCACAGTGAGGATTCCAAATGCCAAAAAGGGCCTGTAAAGAAAGGGGAGAGGGAGCAGGAGAGAGTGGAAGGGGGTTAGGGGCAGGAAGCCCCCTCCCCATTCTCTGACCCCCAGTGACATGCTAAGCAAGTGTTTTCTGTGTGGCTACTCGGGTCCAGAGACTCCTTGGAGCACTGCAAACACCATGACTGCCAAGATCCGGCACATAATAAACAGGATGATTTCTTTCAGCTACTGATAAGTGTTGCGATGAAAACACAACACAGAGTCTGAGACAGTGACCCCAAGGAAGGCCACTTAGGCCAAGGCAGTCGCAATGGCTACTTTGAGGAGGTGACTTTTGACCCGAGATGTGAGCAATGAAGAGACAACCCAAGGATGAGGAGCAAGGAGGATAATGGGAATATCTGACGGGGGCCTGGGGGAGAGGCTGGAGACCTTGGGGTAGGGGTTCAGGAGGAGCCTCCATGAGAAAGCAATCTTCAAGCAAAGGACAAAAGGATGGGTCAGAGGCAGTTGGGGGTGGGGAGAAGGGGGCAAAGGAGACGTTCCATTCACTCCTTACCTCTTGGAACAAATCCCTACTAAAGACCTACTGTGTCCCAAGCACCAGGCTGAGGGAGAGAAATCCAGCAGTGCAAGGCAGCATGGCCAGCTCTCGGCGGGGAGGGACACATGGAGCAGGAGGTGTGGGCAAGCTGCTGTCTCAGGCTCACCATGTGGTCACCTGGCCCAATCATTCTTTAGGGGTGGTGGGCGCCTCCCTGCTGCAGGGTGCAGCATCCCTGGCCCTTACCCACTAGATGCCAGGAACACCTCCCAGTTGTGACAACCAAAAATGTCTCTAGACACTGCCAGATGTTCACTGGGGGCAAAATCATCCCTGGTTGAGAACCACTGTGCCAAAATACAATGAGAGAGAGAGATACTATACATAAATAGCACTCTGTATTGACAGTAGTATACAATGCAATATGATAATACAAATAAATGTATCATACATGATAACATATTAATGTATAGTATTATAATAAGGAGACATGGGAAGCGTAAGGAGCTTTAGGAGGGAGCTACCTGATCCATTCTCTGAAATACTCCCAGCTCAGAGGTCTGCATAGCACATTAACACAAACCCCTCATTTTAGCAGAGAATAATCTGCTGCTCTTTAAACCTGACTGGAGAGGCCGACTGGAGAAGGCTGAGGGGGTGGAGGGTCCCAAGGGGCACCCAGAGGCAATTCTGTGTCGGCTTCTCCCAGCCCTGTCCCAGCCGGCCGGCCCACAGCTCAGCAAAGGGTTAACAAGCAATGTTTATTTATGAACTTGGCCTATTACTGTAGCATAATTTGAATACAGTGCCTATGAGGTTTTTTTATTGCCTGCTATAATTTCATTTTTAAAGCTCTCCCTATGCCATACTTTAAAAATGATATCTCAAACAAGAAATAAATTCTGTTTTGCAGCTGTGTTAACTATATTTACCCATGGGACACACTATTTTGTCCTTGACATAAACCCCTGGGGATTTTGCTGAGAATTGCTTTGGCAGCTCTCTCTCCCTCCCCCCTCAACCCCCATTCAGGGAGAGAGAGCTCTCTGGTGCTCTTCCCTGGGACACCCCACAGAGCCCTGCTATAGCCCAAAGGGGCCTGAGAGGAAGAGAAACCTGACAGGCTTCCAGAGTGAGAGTGGCCTCAACCCCTCATCCACTGGCTGTGTGGCTAAGACAGCGCTTCTAGGCCCCTCTGAGCCTCTGGTTTATGAAAGAGAGTATTGGGTGGAACAATGTCACCATCCTCCTCCTCTCTCTACCCCTGGTTCCGTGATGGAGTTCAGATAATTCCTCAGCCTGTAGAATGATGGCTCAGGAGCCTAAGCTGGCTGGCTTCCATAATTTTTAGCTTTTTTTATTTTTGTCTGAGTGCAAAAAAAATATTGCAGGGCCCAACTAACAATAACAATAGCTTACATTTATTGAGCACTTACTCTTTGCCAGACACTGTACTAAAGCCACCAGATGCAAGCACATTTGATGCTGAGAACAGCCCTCCAACTATGGGTGACTCTCCCCATTTTGCAGATGAGGGAACTGAGGTTCAGGGGAAGGAACTGGGGGGAAGGTCTACACAGTTTAGCCCAGGGAGGGCCAGGAGAGAAGTCCATAAGAGATTCCATCCTCACCCTTGAGCCCCAAAGTGGCCCTCACTAGCTTGTCTAAGAGTTCTTACCCTCAGGAACCAGAAGTCATGGGACACAGGAAGAACAGATTTTGATGGAAGAGGGAAGGGTGAGGCACACAGGCAGCCTGTTGGATGCAAAAGCCTCAGCAAGCAATGAAATGGGGAGTCAGACAGGCCGGGAGGGGGAGAGAGGGAAACCAGAGAGAGCCAAATGCTGGCACAACACAAAGGGACTGACCTGTCTTAGTATCTCAGCATCGCCCGAGCAGCAAAAATACCAGCTCTTGGTGGCAGCCAGCCCAGAGTTCAAGGGCCGGTTCTGTGCTGCAAAACCACTTCTGGCTCCATGACTTGGGCAGGAGACCTCACTTTTCTATGACTCAGCTTTCCCATCCTTAAAATGGGGGCAGAGTCACCTTAACTCATAGTGTCACCTTAGTTTTCTGTTATATATTATAATTTACTGAACACCTATTATTTTCATAGATGTATAGTCTGGTTTCAGAAAAACACAGAGAAAGAGAAAGCAGGGGAGCAAAGGGAACCTCAAGTACAAAGGCATGTTAACACAGAGAGACCTACATTCCATTCTTGAATCTGTCATTTATTTATTAGTTATGAGATCTTAGACAACTTAACCTCTGGGCCTCAGCTTTCACATCTGTAAAATGGGCATATAAATGCCCAAAGGTTGTTTTTGCATTAAAGATAATTCATGCAAAGCCCTTGGCATAGAGTAGGTGTGAATAAGTGGTCCTATTATGATGTAAGGTGGCTCAGAGTCTCTGGTGGTTGAAAAAAACATGATCTTTGAAGTATTCAGATCTTAGCTCCACCAGTAGTGACATACTATCTTAATCTTAATTTCTTCATCAGGAAAACAGGAATAATAACTTTTCCCCTACAGGAATGTTAGGTGGAAGGATAGATTAGATTATTGTTCAGAAACAATAATCTTGCATGCCTGAACCAATGTCAAAAGAAAAACATGCACAGATTAGTACTGGTCTCAGAAGGAGGGAACAGTCATATGGAGAGAATTTGGTCTAGTTGACCAAGCTCCAGTTGCTTGAGTAAGTCCAGCCAAAATCAGAAGAGCCACCCAGCTGAGCCCAGACCAGATGAACTCACAGCCACTCCACAGATCTGTAAAAATAAATAGTAGTTGTTGTAAGCCACCAAGTTTGAGGCTTATTTGTTACACAGCACTACCAAGACCACAGCTAACTAACATGCGGGAATTCAATTTCACCAAGCATATGTCTATAGAGTCATATATATGGCTACTACTTATTGACCACAACTATATGCCAGGAACTATGGTACTTTGTGGTTGTCACCTTGCTCTATCTTCACCACAATCACACACAGGAGGCATATTGTTACCACTATTTTGCAAACAAGAGAACTGAGGCTCAGAGAGGTGCAGTCACTTGCCCAAGAGCACACAGCCAGGTCAAGCTGACTCCAGAGTCCCACCTTGAACTACTGGGTCCATGGAAGCCTCTGAATGGTCGGGGGTTACAACCAGTGCCCAGCACATGATTAGTGCTGCAGTAATGAATGCATTCTGTCTTGGGAAGGTGCCAGGATCCTGAATGCAAGCAGACTTCTCCCTCTCAGTACCCCCACCAAGGTCTACCGACAGCAGCCGTTTGGGCTGAATACCTCCCTTGCAGCCCTCTGGCATCAACCCTATAAATATTAAACCAGTGATAATTAGAGGAAATCAGTCAGTCACCACATTCTGAGCTCTGCCATGTCCCCCCACCAGGCTCAGGCTGCCTTTGACTAGGGAGCTGTGTTTCTTTTAATTTGGGGACCTCATACAAGGCACGTGTCAGGCACTGGGACATCAAGCTCATTCCCATGTGAGCCAAGGCCCTGGCTGCGGAACACCCCTTTCCCAGGGGGCCGTATGCTTTGCCAAGAAGCAGCAGAGGGCTCCGTGTGGAAGGCAGGGATAGGGGACCAGAGGGATCCTGTGAAGGCCCAGAACCCCCCGGGGGACCTACATCTTTTTTGTCGATTGTGTGGCATCAGGCTCTGGTGTCATCGCTTTGTGGGGCTGATGACACATAATGCACAGTGACAATGTGTCACATCAGAAAACAGCCCCAAATGCACTCAGGTGGGACCGCGAGCCCCAGGGGTGCTGGGAAATCAAAGATCAGAAATTTTCAGCAAAGGGGGCTGCAGGAGAATGAAAAGGCCTCCAACCCACTCCTCTGCTTTACCTCTTAGAGAAGTAAACAGCCTGATTTCCCACCAGGCCTCGTGAAGATGGGATGAACGTGCGGCTGGGACAGCAGGCTGAGAGTTTCCCAACTCGCACACATCCCTGAGGAATCGTGGCTCTTCAGGTCGTGTGGCTGTTCGGGTATCTCCAGTTACACCTCACATAATTAATCTTGCCCAGTCCTAGCAACACCTTTGCTTGGAAGAAGCTACCAGTAGCCGCCTACATAGATGGGGAGACTGAGGCAACTGGCGGCGGGAAAGTGTAGCAGCTGCAGGCATAGGCTCCGAAATCACATTTGGGAACTGGGTCCAAATCTTGGCTCTTCCAATCTTGGGCTGTATGACCTTGGGAAACTTACTCAACCTCTCTGATCCTCAGCTTCTCCATGTAAAATGGGTATAAAAATAACACCTACCTCTTGGGGGGTTAATGTGATTGTGTGGAGTATGGCACTAATACAACATTAGTGCTATAATCGCTGTTATGGAAGGATACAGACCTCAGAGTTATCAAAGGTAAAATTCCAACCCACATCAGTTTCATGTGAAAGATTACAACATTTCCTCTGCCTCCCCACTCCCACCCAGCATTCCATTTGCCCAGCAAGGCCCCAATAGTTTCCTCTTCCCATTGGGGCAATTCATCACCCAAATTGTCAGTACCATGGGACAATCACAACCTCCAGATTTCTGGGCCTAAATAGTCTTTGCAAGCATCAGAAGGAGAAGGTGGAATCATCCCCATTTTGCAGCTGGGAAAATTGAGGTTCAGGGCAATAAAGGCCCTTCTCAAAGCAATATATAGCAAATAAGAGATGGAACTTAAGAGTAGAATCTAGATCTCTTGACCGCCAGATACTGTCCTCCCATTTCTAGTGAAAATTTCTTCAGCCATCAAGCCTCCGAGAGTTTACACAGCAATTGTAGCTGTTACATTTGAGCTCATAAATCCTCACAGTAACACTAAGAGGAGTAAAAAGTCTATTTTCTGCATGGGGAAACTGAGGCTCCAGAAGAATTGCCCCACCCGGGCTCTCAGGGCAAGTCAGAAGCATGCCAGGGACTGATCCTGGAACTCCCATCCTCCCCCAGGTCGCTTGCCCTCCCTGAAGGAGCCAGCCCCTGCCAGAGTGAGCTCCGGCCAGGTGCCCACTGAAAATGCAGCATCCAGAAAGCAAAAGGCTATCCCGGCACCCAGCCTGTGTCCTGGAGGTCTGAACCCAAGTGGGCGCACAGACCCTTCTCTTCTCCACAGCCGAGGAGGAAGGAAACCAAACCATAAACCTGACAAAGGCCCATACAAGTGGCAGGTATTAATTGGTGCAATTAGGCGGCTCTTTCCCAAGGCCATAGAAGCTGCAGCATCAATAATTAGACTCAGACTGGAATTCCTTTGGCTTTGCACGTAAACAGGACACTCTTTCTGCAGTTGCAGTAAATGATTTGTTCAAGGGGGGAAACATTTACTGTAATTTGAAAGGAGCAATTGACTGTATTATTAGTGGATGTGAGCGCCCAGCTGGAGACAGGGCTTCACATGGCTCTGTCTTCTGTCCAGGCCAGTGAGGACAGAAACCTTTGAAGGCAGGGTCCCCCAATGGGTAGGTAGCCCCATTTGGAAGTTAGAAAGACCAGAGCTGGGTTAGGGGCCTAGATCCCCACACAGGTGTGTGATCTTGG
Source organism: Arctocebus calabarensis (assembly GCA_963573935.1). Lineage (NCBI taxonomy): Eukaryota > Metazoa > Chordata > Mammalia > Primates > Lorisidae > Arctocebus > Arctocebus calabarensis. Next base: position 30,063 of record CAUYON010060683.1, read on the forward strand.
GCAAGGAACACAACATCTGTAAAACAAGGACATGACCAGTACAGACCTCATAGGGTTGCTATAAAGACTTGATGTGTATGAAGCACACACACTGTACCCCATGATTAAACTAATGTATACAGCTATAATTCAATTAAAAAAAAAGACTTGATGTGCCAAGCACACATAAAGTGCTTCATAAAATAAGCTGGTTTTGTTATAATTAGTAATAATAGTAATCATGATCACCATCGCCATCATCTTTGAAGCATTCATGGAGTCCCAGAGTGGGGCATGAACAAAACAAACCAAAACCCACACAACAGGTCATGCCTTTGACATTATTGAGCACCAAGTGCATATAGGGTTGGGTCAGACAAGGCCCCTGCTAGTACACAGAGGGTACAGAGAAGACACATACATAAACAGATAATGGCCAAAACCTCACATCCAGATGGCACTTTACAGTTTACAAAGTATGCTTCCCTCCATTAGCCCCCAAATCTCTCACAAGACCTGGAATCAGTGTTCTTATGCCCGTTTTACTGATGAGAAGTCTGAATTGTAAAGTCACTTGCCCAGAATTACATAGACCTGGCATTTAAATCCAAGTTTGTCTGCCCCAAATGCTCATTATAACCCCTGGGCAAATTCCTGTCATCAAGGATGAAGGGAAAGATGAGTAGAGATAATCTATCACCTGGAAAGGAACCCAGAATCTGGCATGAGGTTGGCTGACCCCATTGTGGAGGCCCCTCCAAACTCAGAGGTGTCCTCTCTGGTCCTACCTCCCACCCAGGCCCTGCTGTAGCGCCCCCAGGACTGTCTTCACATCTCACTGGCACCCACTCTGACTGTTCTTGTTTGGGGGGCCCTCCCGTCCTATGCACAATCCTCTGAGACCAGAGATCTGGGCCTGAGGGCCTCACTCCTGCCTCCCATCGTGGGTGAGCTGGGTGGTCTCGCCCAAATTATCAAAGCCTCAGTTGCCACATCTGTTAAACAGGTTGTCATGGACCTGAAGTGAGCTCACGAGGGCCAGAAGTGTGCCTGTCTTACCCTCCGCTGCATTGCGAGCACAGAGGGCCTTCTCGAGGATGGAAGGAAGAAAAGATGGAAGGTGGACGGGAAGGAGGGAAGATACCTTCCCCATCTTTCAAACCCAACTCCACAGCCGGCATCGCCGTGAAGCTCCCCAGGTTTTCCTAAGACTAGGATGGGTTATGAAACATATAACCTTTAAATTGAGGCAGGTGGCTCCTTCGTCACCAACAACACTGACTCCACAGTGAGATACTTGCTTCTAATCCCCATGGACAAGTCACTACTCCCCTCTGAGCCTCATTTTCCTCGTCGGTGGGAAGGGTGGTGGCATCTGAGTGCCTTTCTTACTGTGGTTGTTGTGAAATAAATTTCGGTGACCTATAAAAGCACTCAGTACAGCGTCTGATGAATAGTAGGCACGTGAAACTGTCGACCTGTGACCATCACCACCGCCTTCCTCAGTCACTCTTTAATACTCAGTACAGTTTTAAGATCATGGGCTTTGAATCCTAGGTTTTCCCCTACCAGATACTGGATGTTTCTTTTCATCAGGCCTCAGTTTTTGCTATAAAGTGGGTGTGGTAATAGTTCCTACCTCACGAGTTTGTGGTACAGATTGACTGACTTAATGCAGGCCCTCAGCCTAGCACCTGGAATCTTTCATCTCCCCATAGGTGTTTCTGGACACCTCTCCCCAACCCTCTCTACATTTTCGTGAGGATAAGATGGGTTAGTCTATGCAAAGGACACAATGTCTGATATATAGTCAGCTCTAATGCCTAAAAATAAAAATAGGAACTCAATTGTAGAGCTGTTACAAGGACAAAATGAGATACTACATGCAGAGCTCTAAAAACCAAAAAATTATTCTTTCCACTTCGAGATTTCTTTGGAACTCCCCGTGCGTGTTCTCTTACTCCTGGGGACCTTAGACTTTTGCTTCTAGTTCCCATTGAGGATAATTCTCAAGGCAGAAATAAGAAGAGGGGTCTGCTGTCCCCAGGATGTCAGGTATTGTCTATATAAGCATGTGTATGTAAGCAGCCCTGCAGCCCATGTGTGCCCGCCCATGCACACACTGTGCTTACACGTGTGTGCACACATATGCTCTACTGCCCCTCACTGCTTCCCGGAGAACAGCCTTCCCCCATATCCTGCACGATGTCACTAACCCACCCCAGCAACCTCCCTGTCACCTGCCAGAGATGACACCCCCACATTCCCCACACTGCTTCCAACCCTCAGATCAGCCCACAGGGACTCATGCAGCCACAGAATAGCGGCATCCTCTTCCTGCCCCCCACGCCTCATCTCTGCTTGGCAGGGCTCCGGGGCCCAGAACTGAGTGCAGTATTCTGATCCTTCCCAGGTCTGACCGCTACCCCCTCTTTCTCCCCGGTGCAGTCACCCCTTCATTGGCCTCCCTGCCTCCCCTCTTTTGCCTCCAAATCTGTGCTTCAGCTTTTGACTACAGCCAAAGGAATTTCCTTCAAACATAAACCTCATTTCAGACCTGTGTTTCAAACCCTTAGAGAGTTTCTCATTTTCCTTAGAATAAACTTCTTTAGCCATTCAAATGAAATTTAGGCAAAAACCATCGCCTCCAGGCCATGCAGTGCTGGCCCTGCCACTCCCCAAACCCGTCCCCTCCACTCTTCCTTTCTCCTCTCCACTCCTCCCCCAACTCCCAACCTCTCCACTTATCTGCCTCTGCCAGCCCCGGGGCCTTTGCACACGTGCCTGCCTCTTCCTGGAAAGTTCTGTCTCCTCCTCTCTGTGCTACCACTGCCCTGTTAGAACCAGCTGGCAGGCTCTTTGTCCTACCAGTGGCAGGCCCAGATGTTGTCACAAGGCCTAACTTGCTTTCAGAATCATCTGGAGTCACACCTTTGGCCAGTCTCCCTCAGTCTCCCAGAGCTTCCAACCATGACCTTCAGAAGGAAAGTTTATCCTTCGTAGCCACCTCCCTTTGCTTGCCTCTGCTTTCCAGAGCTGCCAAGAAGAAGGGAGAGGGGCTGACGCGGGCTAAGGAGGAGGACACCAGTATGTACCTGGTGCCTCCTGTGTGCTGAGGTCTCGTCCTACCTCCACTGTGCAAATGGAACCACTTTGGCTCCAGGAGGTCACTGCAAACCAGTCTAGAACCAAGGGCTGTGTGATGCCAAATCCTAGTCTTTTCCTCGACTGCTCCTGTCTGCCACAGACACTCCTAGTGGCCCCACTGTGCACCGGGCCCTCTGCTAAGTGCTGGGAAAACAGCAATGAGCAAAACCCACAGGACCTGCCTTCATGGGGCTCCCAGTCCGTCACTGCTTCCCTGACAAGGAACTCCAGAGTAGGAGAGAGGAAGACTTTTAAACCCAGGATTTGAGGGTTCGCTTAAGGAAAGCCAGTTCTGATGGGTCAACTTCTACCTCCAAAAGGGTCCCTGAGGTTGTGGCCCCCAACTGCTGCACAGAGGAGGTGAATGTCAGTGGTCTTCATTTGTATTTAAGCTGCTCCCCATCACCCGCATCACTGCCTGCGCACCGCCTACAGTCAGATCGGCCGTGCCTTAGGGTCTAGTAGAAGCGAGAACCCTACTGTAAACTGCCCATGAGAGGGGGCGGGCGGTGAGCTGCTTGCTCCTTATGAGAATCTAATGGTCCATCCCTTCCATCTGTGGAAAAATAGTCTTCCACAAAACCAGTCTCTGGTACCAAAAAGACGGGAACTGCAGCCCTGAGGGACCCTGGCGTCTGGAGAGTAAGCCGGCAGTAGGTCATGAGGTTCCTGGCAGCGGGAACGCTAGGTGGCCGTGTGGGGGCGCTGTGGGAAGAGTGTGCTGCGAACAGCCCCTCCCCGTCCTGGTCTGGGGGTCTGCGGAGATAGGAGGGGCAGGGGTCCTCCTAGTCCCCCCGCTGCGTGCTCTGCACTGAGCCACTCGGTCCTTGGTTCCCTACGTTTCCCAAGGTCCTCAGGGTGGGGCAGGATTCAGACCACGACCCAGGCTCTCCCAGTTTCCAGGCTGCCTCCGGGCAAGGCCAGCCTCCCAGGGAGGAGGGAGGGGAAGGGGCGGGGCCGCCAGCAGCCAGGGTATTTTAGTGCCCTATGAATGCTGAATAAATAGTGTCTAACCTTTGCCGACTCCTACTTTCTTATCTCAATATTCCATTTAATAGCACCTTTCAGGCCTCACTAAAAGAATACGAGGGCTGTTATACCAGCTCTAAGTCACTGTTACAAGGGGCCTGGCTGTCTCCGCTGCGGCAGCAACGCTTGTGCTCAGGGGACGCTCCTCGGTGTTCCTCGCCCGCAAGTTCTATTCTTCCAGGAGGTGGCGGGCTTCCCTCACCCCAGACGCACAGGGTGCATGGGGGTGGGCTACACAGCGGGACTCTACCGTAGCCCACTGGGTTTGCTCTGGAGCTAGATGCCGTGGATGAAAACGTCTGGTAGTTTGCTGGGGCTGTCACACAAGATAAACCTGGTGGCTAAGCAACAGAAATTTATCGTCTGGCGGTTCTGGAGACTGGAAGTTCCAGACACAAGTGTCAAGGGCTATCAAGGAAGGGTCTGCTCCAGACCTCTGTCCTTGACCTGCTGGTGGCCGTCTTCTCCCTGTGTCATTACACAGTCCGTGTGTGTAATAATGATAATAATGATGACTATAAAGACGGGTGACTCTGCTAACTCCTCACTATGTGCCCTGCACCATGCTTGTTCCTCTGAACCAGTCCTCCCTCGATCCTCCACAGACCACCATAAAGCCGCTACTGTTGTTTCCCCAACTTTACAATGAAGGACAAAAGCTCTGAGAGGCACAGAGACCTGCCAAGGACGCACGGTGCACACACAGCAAGGCTGGATTCAAACCCAGGCCTGGGTGTCATTTCCCACACCCCCAGCCAAGTTGAGACGTAATCAGGACATCTGACCCTGACTGCCTGCTCCATCGCTTTCTAGAAGGATGTTGTTCTTGGCCAGGCCCCCTGCTCCATCTGAAGTTCAGTTTTCTCATCTGTAAAATGGGAGTAAATAAAGGCTGGCCCAAGGCTCTGGGAGCCAAATGAGCCTTGGTTCAGTGACAATACCTTAAAAATGTATCAAATGCCAATCGGTAAAAAGAACAGAATTTAATTCAAACTCAGAATAACTGGGAAACACGCAGCTAAGCACGTGCTCTGAGTGCATGTCTGTGCCTGGGTATATATACACACCTCTCAGGGTGTGCCTGTCTGTGGACACTAGTGTGTGCACAACAGTGTACAGAAAAGCACAGTGTGTGTGCATTTCTGGATGTAAGGTCTATATCTGGAGACCTGAGCGTGTGTGTGTTTTCAGGGTGTTTGTGTTCACCAACCTTGGACTGGGTGTTTGTGTGTGCATGTGCTGGTCCCTATTGGTGCTTGTGGATGTTTCTATATTCCTGAGTACACGTGTGCCTGTTCTGCACCTGTGTGTGCAGAAAGGTGAGTGTGGCTGTGAGAGTGTGCGCGTGTGTTCTGTGCCCATGTCTGCACCATGACTGAGTTGACCCAGGGCCTGAGATGTCCGTGTGGCTGTGTCCAGGAGCCTTTGCAAGCTGTGCTTGCAATGTGTGTGGCGGCAGCCCGCAGGGTCCAGCACTGGGGTAAATGAGGCATTTTCCGCCCCCGGCTGCACCCAGGGCCATGCAGGCGGCTGCACTAATAAGGCTGCTTTCCCTGAGGCAGTGGCTGCCGGGAGTCAGAGCCTCCGGGCTCAGCTCTACAGCCCCTCACCAGGCTGCCTGATCAGCAGGACCATGGCCCACCATGACCCCATGCCCTCTAGCCACCCAGGGCCAGTCACAGCCTCTGGGCAGCCCCGAGGGGGGACTCAGCCATCTCCAGCCTCAACCTACTCATCCCCGTGGACTGTGGCCCACAGCCCCAAACACACATAAACACCACTCCCCTCTGATGCCAGCCCCACTTCTGACCAGCCTTGAACTTGGCCTAGAGAGGCTTCAGCCTTCCTTTCTGTAAAATGGGGCAAGAAGGGGATGCTAAGGCCAAGTTTGGTGATTTTCTCAGTGGGACACCCCCTCATAGACTCTTAATAAGACAGCTGGGTAAGGATGGAACAAAGAGGAGAAGATTCTGCCTCCAGTAAGACCCTGATGGTGAACTGGAAATGCTGTATTAAGTGCTAATTGCAACCCAGAGCCAGGCTAATGAGGATGATAATTATAATAACAATAATAGCAGCCACTGTTTACAACTCTTCCTCACGGCTACTGCTTCCATGTTATGGTTACTATTATTATTGTAGATGTCATTATTATTCTCGCTGCTACCCTGCTCGGGATCCACAACCGCACCACCCACCATCCTTCCCACTCTGGGGAGCTGCCTGCCGGGAACCAGTACACCCAAACTCCTCGCCAGGGTTTAATTAGGTCTCCCAGAAGGCAGCGATGGCTCAGGGCCTGCAGGGAGCTTGAGGCAGAGGAAGCTGGAAGGCAGAGAGGAGGTGTCTGCAGACACAAAGGTGGGCCGAGGTAGGGACTCTCCCCTGCCTGGGAACAGCCCTCCCCATATACCATCAAGGCCCCCACTGACGTTCAGGAAGCATGGACCAGAGCCAACTAAACACACATGCTTCAAGCTCCTTATCTGCTCTTTTAGCCTTGAACAAAAGCTCCACCAAGCTTCATCCAGGCAGCATACCGCGGGGATTAGTGACTCACAGTCAGACACACCTGGATTTGAATCCCGGCTCTGTTCCTTCTCCTTCCCAGCCATATAACTTTCCCTCTCTGACACTTTGTTGCTTCTTCTTAAAAATAGGGATGATATGGAGAAACCCTAACTGCCCCTTTCTATCATTGCCCAATTCAGCACGAAGCAGTTAGATTTAGTCTTTGCCCCTTTTCCCTAACAGCAGTTAGGGTTTCTACTCGGAGAGGGAGAATTGATGCAGGACATTTGGCGCCCTAGCCAGCTCAGCGGAGCTGGCAGACCTGCCGCCTCCTCCTTGGCGGTGTCGGTGCTGCTGCAGCCGAAAAACCAGCGGGCTGGATGACAGGCAAGGAGGGGGACCTCCAACCCCCACAGGAGGCTCCAATAGCCAAAAAGGCCGGACAACTGTCCAGGAGACACCTGTGCCTTGGTGTCTCCTTCACTTTACACTTAGGACTAAATGTGGAATCCCCATTTCCTATGCCTAGGTCAATTTCATGTGAATTTCCTAGGTCTCAATTCCATGAATGAACTGTGTCCATTCATTGATAC
>CAUYON010060684.1:0-16077 GCA_963573935.1 Arctocebus calabarensis
CATCACAGCTCACAGCAATCTCCAATTCCTGGGCTCAAGCGAGTCTCTTGCCTCTGCCTCCCAAGTAGCTGGGACTACAGGCGCCTGCCACAACGCCCTGCCTTTTTTTTGGTTGCAGCTGTCATTGTTGTTTGGCGGGCTTGGGCTGGATTCAAACCCACCAGCTCAGGTGTACGTGGCTGGCGCCTTAGCCCGTTGAGCTACAGGCGCCAAGCCGAGAATAACTCTTATCTTTTAAGCTTCTCACATAATTTAGCTGCTTTCTTTCGCTTTCTTTGTCTAATTTAGTGTATAATTGTTTGACTCTAACTTCTCCTTTGGGTCTTCCTTTCCTTGTAAGAGGTTCCTGTGCCACGTAAAGCTTGCATTAAATAAATCTATGCGCCCTTCTCTTGTCATGTCGCCATAAGGAGTTCTGCCACCCCTGCAGTATAATGTCACCAACCCATCATTACAGCAGCATAAGGAGTATTTTCACTGCCCTAAAAATCCTCCAGCTCCATCTGTTCATCCCCACTCCCCCCAGCCCCAACCACAGATCTTTTCCCTGTCTTTTTCAGGATGCCATATAGTTGGAATCTTACGGTATATAGCTGTCATGATTTGAATTTATCCTCCAAAAACCATGTGTTGGAAACTTAACCCCCATGTAACAATGATGTGGGGCCTAAACCTAGGTATGTAGGTCATGAGGGGAAGGAATTAATGCTGATTATAAAAGGGCTTCTGGCTGTGAGTTGGGTCCCTTGCTCTCTCTTGCCCTGCCACCTTCGGATGATGAAGTGAGAAGGCCCTTGCCAGGTGCCAGCACATCATCGTGGACTTCCCAGCCGCACAACTGTGAGCCAACAAATTTCTGTTTATTATAAAATTACTTAGCTTGTGGGTTTCTGTTATTGCAACACAAAAAGAACTAAGTCTTTCAGATTGGCTATTTTTACTTAGTTTGCATTGACGATTCCTCCATGTCTTTTTGTGCCTGGTAATTCATTTCTTAGTGCTGAATATTTTCCATTATCGGGACGGACCACAGTCCAGTTATCCATTCACCTACTGAAGGACAGCTTGGCTGCTTCCAAGTTTTGGCAATTGTGAGGAATGCTGCTATAAACATAAGTTTTTGTGTGGATGTAACTTTTCAGCTTCTTTGAGTATATACTAAGGAGTGCACTTGTTAAGGGTGGGTTAGTTTTGTAAGAAACTGCCCAACCTTCGTCCAAGATGGCTGTACGTTCTGCATTCGCACCAGCAATGCGTCAGAGTTCCTGTTGCTCCGCGTTCTCTCCAGCATTTAGTGCTGTCAATATTTTGGATCTGGGCTGCTCTAGTAGGTATGTAGCGGTATCTCACTGTTGTTTTAACAGCTTCTTATTTTTGACTGATTGTATTGTATTGTATTTTTGACTGATTTGCCTGATTGTACCAGAGCAGAGCACACAGACAATCCACGAAGGTGATGTGAATGGAATTCAAACAGAAGCAGGGATTTGGCACATTTTCTTTAAAGCTGACATGAAAACTGCCCAGCCATGAGCTTCACTGAAAGAACTGGTGAAAATGAACAGGTGGATGGCATTTCTGCAACTTTCACCTCCATTCTCCATTACCAATTCAACATTTCAATTCTCACCTGGGATTTTCATTACAATTCAGTTACCAGAGGAGGAGTCTGCCAAATCCATATTATCTGTTTGTTCCCAAGTTGAATCCCAGCCCCAAATTGCTGCATAATTACCAAATGGTAATTACCAATTACCTCAATGGTGAGGCTTGAGGCCCCTGGCATTTGGGTATTATGACTCCAAATGACCTCAGTCATTTCTTGGAGTCAATTTTGGAGTCATCTTCCATAGAGCACTGTTAAAGGTACCTTGAAGTAGGTGAGCCACACATGACTGCTACTGGGGACAAAATGGCAATGTAGATGAAGCAGGACTAAAAGTGCTGTTCTGGTTTTTAAAAAAACCTCAGTGAAACATAAAGAGCACTACCAGCAGTTGCGCAGCCTTGGAGAGTTTTTTTTTTTTGTAGAGACAGAGTCTCACTTTGTCGCCCTCAGTAAAGTGTCGTGGCGTCACACAGCTCACAGTAACCTCCAGGTCCTGGGCCTAGGTGATTCTCTTGCCTCAGCCTCCCAAATAGCTGGGACTACAGGCGCCCGCCACAATGCCCGGCTATTTTTTTGTTGCAGTTTGGCCAGGGCCGGGTTTAAACCTGTCACTCTTGGTATATGGGGCTGGTGCCCTACCACTGAGCCACAGGCGCTGCCCAGCCTCAGAGAGTTTTAAGGAGTTTTGAATCATCCTGATCCATCACTCATCTGCCTGCCTTCTTTTCCAGAGTTGTTTTTGTTTTGTCTTTTTAGCTAATTTAGAGCATGGAGAAGTCTAGAGAACAACGTAAGGAACAGTAACACCCCACAAGAGGGATGTTAATTTTTTTTTTTTTCTAGTTTTTGGCTGGGGCTGGGTTTGAACCCGCCACCTCCGGCATATGGGGCTGGCACTCTACTCCTTCGAGCCACAGGCACTGCCCACAAGGGATGTTAAACCTTAACATTTTGCCATGTTTATATTGGATTGATTGGGGTTTTTTTGCCTTGAAAAAAGAAATCATTATATATGAGGATATTCACTGTCCTGATTTTTGTGTTTATTAAATCTTTTTGCATTTGCATATTTTTACTTTGCCTTACCTGTAAATAATAGAAATTTTTACTGTGTAGACACATTCCTTCTGCAGTTTGTTTTTTGTTACTAGTGACAAGACTTTCTGAAATAGTGAATGAACAAGTCTTTGTAGCGTTCCCCAGAAGACTAAGTAAAATCTTCCATCTACTTATCTAGTAAATTGTGTACTAGGAAATATTCAGTGTCTATTAAAATCATGCAAAAATTACTGTGTTTCCAGATAAAGCCATGGGGATTCCTCAGAGCATCTTGAGGGATGTCCAGCATCCTGGGTCCTGCCCATCCATCCTCTGGCATTCTGACACATGGACAAACCCTACAAAATTCTGAATGCGTTCAGGCCAATCCTACAACCTTGGAGGTGCACACTTCAGGGTAAGTTTCCTGAGTTAAAGTGTGACCTTGCCTTCAATGCCACCAGACACTCAGAGGCTCTGCAAGTGGCCTTGTTGACAGGTGGGTCCAATGGGGCTGGGGCTCAGGGCCATCTACTCCATATCTTGTCATATGCATTCGGTCCATTTGGATTTGCTCATTTATAACACGCTCCTTCATAGCCATTGCCCATTTTTCTGAGGCTTAATGACGTCTATGTGTTTTAACCTGTCATGTGTTTTTTTGCTCTGTGTGTTAACCTGTTGTCCATTCCTCTGTTGAGTATATGTGTTAACCTGTTCTTTAGTCCTCACTATGTATTAACTGTTGTCTGTTCCTCTGTTGTGTATGTTAACTGTTGACTATTCCCTGTTGTGTGTATTCAGTGTAAAGGCTTACTGGCCTGGACCCATTTTTTTTAGTTTTTCTGATGGGGAGTTTCCAGAGCACAGAATAATGTAAGTTCGAACTCCCAAACCCGCACTAGTTCAATAAAAAGTGAAGTGAGTGGGTAATGAGGCCCTCCCAGCTCTCTCCCTGGAGCTCCAGGCATGTTGGGGGGCTCTTTCCCCTGGGGGGTAGAGCCCAGTGCTGGGGACATGCCATCCTGGGCTGTGTTTGGGAGACAGGGCTGCTGAATCCCCATTGTCTCCAGCTCAGCACCCAGTTTCCAGGTCCTGTCCCTGTCACTTGCTCCAGTGCCATCAGCCCCACCAGGATTGCTGCAGTGGCCAATAGCTTGGTTCTGCTCTGGGCCTCCCCACTCCCCCGTGCACCCCACTCACAGCCAGGACAGCCTGTCTCCGTCTGTCTCTCAATTGAAGCAATTGTGAATTACTTCAGACAAACAAAAAGGTCAACATCAGTGAATTTACCTTCCAGCTTAAGAAATAAAACATTACAGGCTCAGCGCCTGTGGCTCAACGGGCTAAGGCGCCAGCCATGTACACCTGAGCTGGCGGGTTCAAATCCAGCCCCAGGCCCGCCAAACAACAATGATGGCTGCAACCAAAAAATGGCCGGGCGTTGTGGTGGTCACCTGTAGTCCCAGCTACTTGGGAGGTGGAGGCAGGAGACTCGCTTGAGCCCAGGAATTGTAGGTTGCTGTGAGCTGTGATGCCACCGCACTCTATCCAGGGTGACAGCTTGAGGCTCTGTCTCAAAAAAAAAAAAAAGAAAGAAAGAAAGAAAAAGAAAAAGTAATAAAACATTACAAACAGTTGGGGCTCCTGGGTGTCCCTCCCCAATTGGAATAATCTTTTAAAATCTAAAATCCCAGGTCTGCTCCTGTAGCTCAGCGTTTAGGGCGCTGGCCACACACACACAGGGACTTGCGGGAACCCGGCCTGGGCCTGCTAAACAACACCTACAACAACAAAGTAGCTGGGTGTTGTGTTGGGTTCAGTAGTCCCAGCTACTTGGGAGGCTGAGGCAAGAGAATCTCTTAAACCCAAGAGTTTGAGGTTGATTCCACTGCACTCTACTGAGGGCAGCATAGGGAGACTCTGTCTCAAAAAAAAAAAAAAAAAAAAAGTCTAGGACGGTGCCTGTGGCTCAAAGGAGGTGGCGGGTTCAAATCCGACCCCGGCCCAAATCTGCAAATAAATAAATAAATAAAAAGAAATAAATCTAAAATCCCATCGTGCCACTTTCCTACCTCAATAGCTCCCCAACTCCCCTTTGCTCTTGGGATAAAGCAGAATTCAGAAGCGCCCAACCTTGAGAGGGAGCGCCCCTGAAATGTGGCATCCTGGGACCTCACCCGCGGGAACTGGAGGTACAAAGTGCTAAACTGCCTCCCCTCTGCCCCCCCCCCCCCCGGGCTTAAGGAGCCCCACTTGCCTGCCTGTCTTATCAGTGCGCAGGTCAGGCCGGCCCACAGGTGGCAGCAGGCACCCGTGGAGGAGGCGGCCCCGAGGCATACAAATGAATGGAGTTGGAAACACTTGCCTTACAAGAGCTCAGGGGTGGGCGGGCGCTGACTGCACGCGCGCCCAATTTGGGGATTGCAGCCGCCGCCAGGCTCGTTTGATCCTGGAGTTAACTGAGGCTAAGTGGAAACAGGACGCGAGGAGGGTCGCCCGCTGCCGGCTGCTCTGCGAGGGGAGCGCAAGTTCACCGGAGCCCCTCCCGCAGCCGGACACCTGGCTCCGGGGTCTCCCGGCGGGGCCCGCACCTTCCTGGCCCCTGCCTTTGGGCACCTCGGGGAACGGGATGCGCGGAGTCGGCGGCTGCCCTGGTCAGCCCGGGAGCTTCTGCCGAACGCGTGCATGAACCGACCAGCGAACCAAGGCACGACAGCACCGCAGCCGGCGGGGTCGGGCGCGGCACAGCGAGGGTTCCAGAAAGCTCAAAAGCTGCTTGGAGGCTGAGCTCGGGCCCCTGGGGACTGCAAGGAAGCGTGGAAAAGAGCCCCTTTAGGCCAAACCTTTGCCCTTCCGACGGGCCTGCGGCCCGGGAACTTTGTTCGAGGTCAGCCCCCACTCCCGGGCTCCTTGGATCTGCCCTATTACAAATCTACTTCTGAGAGCCTCGGTCTTCTTCCCAGAATAGGTGCCCGAGGATTCCAGGGGTTATCGGATCAGATCTGGGAAGGAAAGGCTGGACGCTTGGGTCCGCGTCTCCCACCCTCAAAGACAGCACGATTTGGGGAAAAGAAAGGTACTGAAGCCTGACCCCTAGTGGTAGTTACGATAAACACTCCCAAGCCCCAACCCCGCCCTGCAAGGTGCAAATTGTTGGCGGAGGATCTAGAATTACAATGGATTCAATAATAGGGGCAGGAAAAATAATGACTCTCATTAAGCCTTAACGTATATTAAGCCCATGAATTCTCACAAGGATCCTATCCCATCTTAACAATGTGGAAAGTGAGGCACAGAGTGAATGCTTAACTTGCCAAAGGTCGCATACCAAGTAAGCAGTGGAGCTGAGATTTGAATCCACAATTCACACCCTTAACCTCTTACAGATCATTATAACTCCACATTTCCTGTTGCATGTTCTTTTAGACCTTGCTTCAGTTCTCTCTTCTTCACCCTAAGTCTTCAATACTTCCCAATCTAATAACTCAAAGGCTTGAAACACATGCATCTTTTAAAGAGTGCTCCTCGTAGCTGGGTGCTGTGGCCGGCGCCTGTAGTCCCAGCTACTGTGGAGGCTGAGGCAAGAGAACCGCCTAAGCCCAGGAGTTGGAGTGCTGTCAGCTGTGACGCCACGGCACCCTACTGAGGGCGATAAAGTGAGACTCTGTCTCAAAAAAAAAAATTGCTCCTCAAAATGCAAATTAAAAGCACATCAAAACATCATTATGCCTCTCTCAGAATAGCACAGATAAGAAAAGTGGACAGTCCCAAATGTCGGCGACAGTGTAGGGAAAGGGAACACTCATGCACGGCCAATAGAAATAGAAAATGCACAGTGACTTTAGTTTTTTATAAAGGTGAGATACACTTGCCATGCCACCTGGGGATTCTACTCCTAGGTATTTACACAAGAGAAATAAGAGCATGCACACAAAGGCCTGCCTGTTCATCACAGCAGCTTTATCCAGGATGACGCTGGGTGGAAAGCGGTTGAACGGAACTGACTGTAGTTTGTCCGAGCAATGCAATACCACTCAGCAGTAAAGGGAACACACTGCTGATTCGCTCAGTGGCACAGATAAATCTCAGACACACTCTGAGCAGAAGGAGCCAGAAGACTGCACATTGGGTGGTCCTGGGTAGGAAACTCGAGTCAAGACATAGGACTCTGGTGACAGAAGCAGATCAGTGGCTGCCTGGTCCAAAGGTGGTGGTGGCACAGATAGAGGTTTTAAGAAAGAACACAAGGGAACAGTTTGGAGTGAGAGAGATAGTCACTATTTTGATTGCAGTGGTGGATACACAGGTGTGTAACTTGGTCAGAAATCATCAAGACTTCCAGTTCCAAAAGGCAGCAGAGAAGCAAGCTGGCTTTACTACCCTATCCCCAGAAAACCAAAAAACAAATATACGGCCTGGAGATTATCACCAGAAATATCCCAGAACTCAAATGTGAAGGCGAGACAGTTCTCGGGAACCACAGACAAGTGAAAAAACACCGAGCGTGATAAGAGAATCAGATTTCCTCATCCACCATGCCTTTCCCGCCATTCTGCTTAGCACCAAGCACACGGAAAATTTTTCCCCAGCTAACTTATCGTTCCTATACTGATGAAAGCGAGATGGAGGTGGACAACCAGCCTCCTCACCATCTTGGCTTCCCTGGCAGGATACCTGTCCCCACCTTATCCCGCAGCACTGAGAGTATCTGAATGGAGAAATAGCCCTGGGGACAGGTAGCGACAGGGAGGGGAGGTGGGACTACCATCCCCAGCCCTCTCTGTATCTATTTCTTGTCTCTAGGAATCTGATGGCTCTGTACCTCATATAAGCAGAGTCATGCAGTTGCCCACTTGTGCCTGGCTTGTTACAGCACAATGGCCTTAAGGTTCCTCCATCTTGTAGGATGTGTCAGAATTTTTTTTCTTTGTAAGGGTGAATAATATTCCATTATGTGGACCACATTTTGCTTGTCTGTTCAACCATGGGTTGCTTGCGTGTTTTAACTTTTGCGAATAATGCAATATACATGAGTACACAAATATCTCTTCCAGACCCTCTGCTAACTCTTATTGAGCAAGAGTAAGGGCAAAACAGAACCACTTCAGACATGCGAAGATCAAGTGTTTACCACCTACAGGGCATCGCTAAACGCATAGTTGAAAAATGTACTTCAACATAAAGAGGCAAGAACCCAGATGGAAGGTATGGGATTTGAGAGACAGTGCAATTAGTGACGAAACATGTCAGTAAGGTTAACTAACTACTTCTAGTCTTTTTGTTTGTTTGTTGAGACAGAGTTTTACTCTGTTGCCCAGGCTATAGTATAGTGATGTCATCATAGCTCACAGCAACCTCAAACTCCTAAGCTCAAGCCATCCTCCTGCATCAGCCCCCTGAGTAGCTAGGACTACAGGCACCTGCCACCAGGCCTGGCTAAATTTTATATTTTTATTAGGGTCTTGCTCTTGCTCAGACAGGTCTCAAACTTCTAAGCTCAAGGGATCTTCCCACCTCAGCCTCCCAGGTGGGTGAGCCACCTTTAGTTAGTCTTTTAAAAGTGTTCTTACAGGGCGATGCCTGTGGCCTAGTGGGTAGGGCACCGGCCCCATATACCGAGGGTTCCGGATTCAAACCTGGCCCCAGCCAAACTGCAACAAAAAAATAGCTGGGTGTTGTGGTGGGCCCCTGTAGTCCCAGCTACTTGGGAGGCTGAGGCAAGAGAATCGCCTAAGCCCAAGAGCTAGAGGTTGCTGTGAACTGGAACGCCATGGCACTCTACTGAGGGCAACAAAGTGAGACACTGTCTCTAAAGAGTCTCTCTAAAAAAAAGTATTTTTACAAACAGGAAAAATTAAAACTATATCTTACAAAAATAAGAGAGAGCTTTTCTCTTCTTCAAGAGCAAAAGAAGATCATATTGACGGCCGGGTGCAGTGGCTCGCACCAGTAATCCTAGCACTCTGGGAGGCTGAAGCAGGAGGATCTCTTGAGTAGTTTGATACCAGCCTGAGCAGGAGCGAGACCCCATCTCTACTAAAAATGGAAAAATTAGCCGGGCTTTGTGGCAGGTACTTATAGTCCCAGCTACACAGGAGGCTCCTCACTGGAGCCCAGGAGTTCGAGGTTGCTGTGAGCTAGACTGAGGCCCCGACACTCTAGCCAGGGCAACTCAATGACTCTGTCTCAAAAACAAACAAACAAACAAAATACAAACCCTCCCCCAAACCCCAAAACCTATTACATTGGTGATTACATGTTGACACGTGCTTTTGGGGGGACACATTCAGACCATACACTCCTCAAATCCAAGTCCCCTCAGGAGGCAGCAAAAGACAGAGGAATATCTCTAAGTGAGTGGTGTACAGGCCCATAAGGCCAGCTGCTGGCACCCTCAGGAAGAGCTGCAGGTGGGGCTGTGAGCCGGTCACCCCTCCCAGGAGACAGGAGGTAGGGATTGTAGTTCTGGAGCCTGAGGACCCATCTGGCGGGTGGTAGGGCCAGGGAGTCAGAGAGGACAGTCCAATAGCCCCTCTCAAAGCTGGGATCTGTAGAAACAGAGAAAAAGCCCTCACTACACCAAGGCCTCCAAACCCGTAACTCTAAATTCCAGGAGCCATGGAGCTTGCATTCTGGGCTGGGTGGTCTGAGGATCCGGCTGTTGATGTGCCGCTGGGTGGCCTGGGGCACATCTTGTCCCTGTCACTCACTGATTCCTCACACGTGGAGGTACCAGGCAGAGGAGGTGCTCAGCTGTGCCAGCCCCCTTTCCTCGCCCGAGAGCTGCCCCCTCTGAGCTCCCTTTGCTATGCACCTGGAAAATGTAAGGAGTCTGGGAAGCGATAAAGTTTTGGCTAAAAGTTGGGAAATTTTAAGTTTTGCAGTGGAACACCTTAATCCAGCTCAAGAAACATGCAGAATTGGAAACAACCTATTGAGTTCAAATGTGTCTTCATTTAGCAGATGGGAAAATAAAAATGAATCCAGCAATGTGGACCCCATGGCAGAGCAAAGGCAGGACCTGGCTGTTCCTGCAGACTGTGGCTTTGCAGGCAAGGGCCCCACCTTCCCAAGGGGCTTATGTAATCCAGGTCGAGCGGGTCCATACCCAACAACTTATCTCCTTGAACTTACTAGTTTGAATTCTAGGACTCTGCCCCGACCTGCTGAGTCTGGACTAAGCAATACCCACCCCCAGGTGACTGTCACAGGACTGCCTATACAGGCATATATGTGCATGTGTGTGCCAAACAACTGGGACCATGGTCCACTGTCAGGAACCGGGTCCTGATGTGGGTCCTAGAGTGACTCTTGGCAGGTCACGCTTCTTTGACATAGGTCTCTTCCTTTGTCAACTCGAGAGTTCTGGCTGCCTGTCCTCCATCTGTATTTAGCTTCCTTATTCTGGTTTGTAGGTACTGTCCTGGTTTCAAAACATGAAGCCCCCACATTGAGGGAACCCCCCTGTGACTCCTGCTATGGTGTCACAACAAAGTGCCACGGACTGACTGGTGGCTTAACACAGTAGAGGTTTACTCCCTTGATGGTCTGAAGGCCTAAAGCCTGAAGCCAGGTGTCAGCAGGGCTGTTCCTTTTGGGAGCTCAGAGTGTACCCGCCTCTGTTTCAGCTTCCGGGCTTGCTGGTGATCCCCGGTGCCCCTCGGCTGGCAGCCGCATCGTTCCAATCTCTGCTGCCGTCTTCCTGGGACAGTCTCCCTGTGCGTGTCTGTCGCTTCAACCAAATTTATTCTGATACACACACAGTCACTGGATTAGGGCCCACTGTCATCCAGTACATCCTCATTTTAACTGGATTCCAATTAGTAAAAACCCTATTTCCAAACAGGGTCACAGTCACAGGTGCTGGGCATTAGGGCTTCAAGCTATCATTTTAGGTGATACAGTTCAACCCATGAGGCCCCCACAATTCCAGGCAAAGTGGGGCAGTTGGCTGCCCATGGTGCTCTGAGGTCCTGCAATGGCGTCCTCCCTTCCTGTGCTCCTGGAGTCTGTGGGACTTGGGAGAAACACAAAAGTCTCTCGCTGTCCTGGGCCCCCTGGGCCTGGAGGAGCAGATGCCACTGCATTAACAAGCCTCCAGGAGACTCTGACACAGCCAGACTCTGACTCAGCCAGTGTTTGGGAACTAGCAGAGCAGAGGCCCCAGCAGACCCAGGGAAGGTTCAGCCTTGGAGTGAATAAAAGGCCCAACGTCAGCGCTGAGGAATGTGATCTTTGCAACTGTTCCAGCTGTACCCTCGGGCGGTCCTTCAGCCGCAGCCTTTTAGGGTAAAGTTCAGGATATATACTCACCTCACCATAAAGATGATGCAGGTCACTGTGTAGACACACTGGGACTCTTTGCTGACCTGACAGTGGTGGGGCGGAGAGAAAGGCACCTCCCTGCTGGGTGGCAGGAGAAATTGGGTGAAAGGTCTTGATTTCTGAGGCCACAATATTTCAGAATCCTGTGCTGTTCTTTGCGAAACTGCATACCTTAAAATATATAATCTGAGACCATTCCCAAAGTGGTATCAGTGAAGGAGCTGGGGGGTCCCCATGAGCTGCCTCTGGACTGTCCTCCCATCACTCAGAAGCCGAGCGGACACGTTGGTGAGGACACAGTCTGCAGAGCTGCCATTCGGCTGGACTGGGCAGGCAGAGCTGGACTCTGAGGATTCAGGGAGTAATGCAGGCCAGCCACCCACAGCAGGTGTGCACATGAGCCACAACACATCAGCGCTTCTTAGATCGTAATGTTCTGGTACCTTCATACTTCGGGCCAGAAAGGAATGAAATATTTCTCCTCAGATTTGGTAAATTTGCTTGTAGGCATAATTCATGATGACCCTGTTGCCATGGGTGCTTGTGTAGCCCAGGGACAAGATGACAGCACTGCAGGAATCCCGGAGTTGCCCACGGTACTGTACTGATGCTGGAAATACACAGTTGTGGAAAATCTTGAAGCTTCAGAAAGTGGTGGGACCCTGACAACAGGTAAAAGATCTCAGGATGGTGGCCCGAGGCCAACACAGTCACACCCAGGAATAAGATTTGGTGTTTTTATAAGGCTTTGGAAACACCCCATGTTTTCACATTTCTGGCCATCACAACACAATAATCCCTGGCAAAGGTAAAGTTTATGGATGAAGGAGATAAAAAAAGACTACAGAGTCTACGGGAGTTGCCCAAAGGTGTGCAGAGTTGGGACCAGAACTGGAACATCCCAAGTCTTAGCCCAGTGACCTGCTGAATTGAGGTTGCCTGTGGCTATCTGGGTATCAGGTCAGGACTGGGTTCAAGAATGTTGGGGTTGGATCTGAGCTTCTTTTCAGTTCTAATTCCCGCAGACTTTGCCCAGCCATGTTGTTTCCTTCTGGGATGTTACCCAAGGTGGGCCATGGTCATAAGGATGGGAAACACACAAATTTTGTGGTTATTTGCTAAATGCCTGTGGTCCATGGCACAGTGGTTCATGCCTGTAATCCCAGCACTCTGGGAGGCTGAAGTGGGAGGATCATTTGAGATCAGCCTGCGCAAGAGGGAAACCCCGTCTCTACTAAAAATAGAAAGAGTAGTCAGGTGTTATGCAGTCCCAGGTACTCAGGAGGCTTAGAGAATCACTTGAGACCAAGAGTTTGAGGTTGCTGTGAGCTATGACACCACTGCACTCTACCCAGGGTTGCAGAGTGAGACTGTTTCAAAAACATAAAACTTGGGCAGTGCTTGTGGCTTAAAGGAGTAGGGTACCGAACCCATATACCGGAGGTGGTGGATTCAAACCTGGCCCTGGCCAAAAACTGCAACAAAACAAAACAAAAACGTAAAACTTTCCCATTTGGTGGAGGGAAGGTGGTAGGATGCCTGGGGTCTGTTGCAAGGTTCCCCATTCCCAAGCTGGGCTGCTGCAGACAGGTGGCCAGGCAGTCACCATGGGCTCACCATGGGCCCTCCAGCGAGCAGCACCTTCCTCTCCACCATGGGACAGCAGTGGGTACACTTTTCAGACTTGGGGCACAGATATCTCCTGGGGAATCCGAAGTCCTACAAGAACTGGTGCTGGATAATCCTCTAAAAGGCACTAGCTTATCTGGGGTCATCTGAATAACTTCCTTGTCAAAGTGTTACTGTAATCTCATTGAGGGCAGAGGGCACCAGGCAGAAGTACCCTTCCTCGTTAGGAGTGGAGAGATGTACCCATCACTGAAGGTCAAATGGCATCATCCGCATCGTGAATGGTGGGCATTTGAAACACACAGCAGGGGGACAGGTCAAATGCAGAAGAGCCTGTTTAGAAGGGACGGGCTCTTCTGTTCATTCATCCATCGGGTGAGATGCCACTGGAAACAGGGTGTAAGGACCTTCAAGAACTCAGTGAAAACACTGGGAAAAAAATGTACAAAATTTTTAACTATTTTTGAACTCTGGGAATTAACTAAAGGCTTGCAACAATCCAAGGAGTGTGTACGAAAGCCGGCTGGATGTCAAAACAGTGAGTGTTGGGCGGCGCCTGTGGCTCAGCGAATAGGGTGCCAGCCCCATATACCAAGGGTGGCGGGTTCAAACCCGACCCCAGCAGAACTGCAAAAACAAAACAAAACAAAAAAATAGCCGGGCATTGTGGTAGGCGCCTGTAGTCCCAGCTACTCAGGAGGCTGAGGCAAGAGAATCGCCTAAGCCCAGTAAGCCCAGTAGTTGGAGGTTGCTGTGAGCTGTGTGATGCCATGGCCCAAGGGTGACAAAGTGAGACTCTGTCTCTACAAAAAGGAAAAAAAGGGCAGCACCTGTGGCTCAGTGAGTAGGGCGCCAGCCCCATATGCCGAGGGTAGCAGATTCAAACCCGGCCCCTCCGAACGGCAACAACAAAAAGTAGCTGGACATTGTGCCAGGTGCCTGTAATTCCAGCTACTTGGGAGGCTGAGGCAAGAGAATCGCTTAAGCCCAGGAGCTGGAGGTTGCTGTGAGCTGTGACACCACAGCACTCTACTGAGGGTGATAAAGTGAGACTCTCTCTACAACAAAACAAAACAAAACAGTGAGTGTTGTGTTTTTATCTGCTCTATTCCTAGCCCTCTGCCCCTCAGCTCCCTGAGAGCTTTGGAACCAAGAACAGTCATCCTGTAAAAGTGGTTCTCAACCTTCCTAATGCCACGACCCTTCAATACAATTCCTCATGTGGTGACCCCCAACCATATTTTCGTTGCTACTTCATAACTGTAATTTTGCACCGTTATGAATAGTAATGTAAATATCTGATATGCAGGATGTATTTAGGTGACCCCTGTGAATGGGTTGTTCGACCCCCAAAGGGGTCACGACCCACAGGTTGAGAACCGCTGCTGTCAAACCCAGCAGCTCCAGCAGCTCCTGGACAGGCAGGGTGGGCTCAGAGCTCTTTCTCAGTTCTCAGAGCAGTGTCCTAATTTGCCCTGCCTAGTGGATCCCTGGAAAATCTACCTGCCAGGCTTATCTGCAGCCTGACTTGGCACTCATCCCGTGCCAAGTCCTTTCCCAGGGGATGTTTGTCAAAAACAATCAGCAGCAGTTTGGTTGACACTAGGGCAAAAAAGTTAACAAAAAACTTACAAGAAAAAAATGGCAAATGAGATGTACTGAGAGCCCTGAGAAGTGAACATGTTCTTGGAAACACAGATGGCTAGCAGGCTGAGTGCTGCTCGTGAAGGACATGAAGAAGCTCAGTGGCGAAAGTGCTGAAAGTGAAACTCTCCACTGAGATTTCAATACCCAACAAGACTATCCTTCCTGACAAACGGAAGGAAGATGTTCTCAGGGAACTCATCACTGGCACACCTGCTCTACAAGAAATACCAGTGGAGTCCTTGAGGTTGAGAGAAAAGGGCCCTGGTAACTGGGATCCAAATGAGGAAATACAGCACCTGTTAACGTGACCATATAGGCAAATAGAAAAGACAATATAAATGTATTTTTTAATTGCAACCCCCAATTGATTAAAAGGCAACTTAACAAAACAATTACAAACCTGTGTATATAGAAAGATGGTATAGAAGAATGTCATTTGTATGCCAACAGCAGCACAAACAAGGGGGGCCAGGTGTGCACTACTGAAATTTAGTTGGCATGAATCTGAACTAGAGTGTAATAATAAGCTGTTACCTGTAGTTCTCAGAGCAACCACTAATAACTAAAAAAATGTAGTGAAACAGAAACTACAAAGTAAAATGGCACGTACAAAGTATCTAGTTCACAGGCCTGGTGCTGGGAGGAGCAGGACATCAGAGGTACCTAAAACAGCCACAGTCCCCACCGCAGCCCATCTAGCCGAGTAACGCACAATATACCCAATACAAGGAACAAAAAGGTCACCAGTGACAGGCATGCTATACCATGTGACAAAACGTGATGGCTCAGAGATTCAGTAGAGAGCTGGTGTCCTGGACCTCTGGGAGATGATGTTGAGACTGAAGGCTGCAAAGCTGTGTTGATCCATGGTCCTGGCAGAGAGCTGGCCCAGGTGCCTCCAGGGTGAGAGGTTGCACTGGGCCTCATGGGCAGGAAGTCTGGACTTTGGCACAGCACTGGAGGATTTTAACAAAGGAGCAACATTATACAAGTCGTATTTTAAACAAGTTGACTTTGGCTGCAGTGTACTTGGTTTGGAGGGTGTGCTACTGCAAGCAGGATGCAGTGGAGATAGAAATGGACAACATGCGAGGGGCCAAGGAGGCGGCGCGGTGCTGCGGCCCGCAGGACCGCGCCGCGACCCCCTGGGCCGGTCGGAGGAGCGCCTGCCGCCGCCGAGCAAGATGTGGGACATGTGGATTTGGGATATGAATTCATTTGAAAAACCACTTTGGGGTTATGAACGTGATTTCTGATGAAACTGGATTGGAATAATTTTCATGATCTTTGTATATTTATATGTATATATTTGAAAACTTTGCATTTGACTTAAAGTGCCATGAGAAAATTTGCATATTGCAAGGTGGTCCTGCACCTCCTTGATTTGGGTACTCTTGGATGTGTTCCTGCTGCTTTACTTCAGTGAATGCAACAAATGCGATGAGAAAAAGGAGAGGGGACTTCCTGCTGGGGATGTTCCAGAGCCAATACAAAAGCCTCATGAGGGTCCTGGAGAAATGGGGAAGCCAGTCGTCATCCCTAAAGAGGATCAAGAAAAGATGAAAGAGATGTTTAAAATCAATCAGTTCAATTTAATGGCAAGTGAGATGATTGCTCTCAACAGATCTCTGCCAGATGTTAGGTTGGAAGGGTGTAAAACAAAGGTGTGTCCAGATAATCTTCCTACAAGTGTGGTGATTGTTTTCCACACTGAGGCTTGGAGCGCACTTCTGTGAACTGTCCATAGTGTCATTAATCGCTCTCCAAGACATATGATAAAAGAAATTGTTCTAGTAGATGATGCCAGTGAAAGAGAGTTTTTGAAA
>CAUYON010060685.1:0-17079 GCA_963573935.1 Arctocebus calabarensis
TACACAGGATTCTTGCTTCTCCATTCTTGTGATGCTTTACTAAGAATAATGTGTTCCACTTCCATCCAGGTTAATACAAAGAATGCAAAGTCTCCATCTTTTTTAATGGCTCAATAGTATTCCATGCAATACATATATACACAGCTTGTTAATACATTCCTGGGTTGGTGAACATTTAAGCTGTTTCCAGATTTTGGCGATTGTAAATTGAGCTGCAATAAATAGTTTAGTGCAAGTACCCTTATGGTAAAAGGATTTTTTTTCCTTCTGGGTAGATGCCCAGTAATGGGATTGCACAATCAAATGTGAGGTCTGGCTTGAGTCCTTTAGGGTTCTCTATACTGCCTTCCAAAAAGATTATGTTAGTTTGCAGTCCTGCCAGCAGTGTAAAAGTGTTCCCTTCTCTCCACCTCCGTGCCAGCATCTGCATTTTTGAGATTTTGTGACATGAGCCATTCTCACTGGGGTTAGATGCCATCTTAGTGTGGTTTTGATTTGCATTTAACTAGTAATTAGGGATGAGGAGCATGTTTTCATATGTTTGTTAACCATTCATCTGTCTTCTTTAGAAAAGGTGCTATTCATCTCTCTTGCCCATTGATATATGGGATTGTTGGCTCTTTCATGTTGATTAATTTGAGTTCTCTGTAGATCCTAATTATCAAGCTTTTGTCTGATTCAAAATATGCAAATATCCTTTCCCATTGTGTAGTTTGTCCATTTGCTTTGGTGGTGTCTCCTTAGCTGTACATAAGATTTTCAGTTTAATTAAGTCCCACTTGTTTATTTTGTTGTTGTTATTGCCACTAAAGTCTTCTTCTTGGCCCATGGACCATTCTCCAAAATTGATCATATCCTATGACACACAGTGCACACAGCAAGCCACTCCCTTGAGGGAGGGGATAGATTTTGTACTTTTGGGGATGGGTTTTGTAACCTGAAATTAGCTTCCTTGGAGTTGCAGCTTGCCTCAGCATGGATGACATGCACTTATTAATCTTCTCTCTCAGCTCAGCCCCTGAACTTCAGCTTTATTTGGTTCATTCTGGGCATTATCTCTCCCTCTGAATGGGAGCTTCTGTTGAAAACTGGCTTCAGTCAGCCATCTTAAATTTCCCCTGCAGATTCTTGAAATAGACCTTAATTCATGAAACAGTCTGAGCAATATGATATCCTATAATACCATACTAAAAGGGGACTTTAACACTCCTCTTACAGAGCTGGACAGATCCTATATACAGAAATTAAAGCTATAAGGGACTTAAATAAGATCCTAGAACAACTGTGCTTGATAGACGTTTATAGAACATTACATCCCAAAGCTAAAGAATATATATTCTTCTCATCAGCACATGGAACATTCTCCAAAATTTATCCTGTCATAGAACAGAAAACAAACCTCACCAGATTCAAAAGAATTCAAAAGATTCACCAGATTCAAAAGTATCTTCTCAGATCATAAGGCATTAAAGGTGGAACTCAACTTCAACAAAAACATTCAACCCCAAACAAAGGCTTGGGAATTAAACAACCTATGCTGAATGACAGTTGGGTACAGGAAGACATAAAAGAGGAAATCATTAACTTCCTTGAGCATAACAACAATGAAGACACAAGCTACCAAAACATGTTGGACATAGCAAAAGTAGTCCTGAGAGGAAAATTTATCACTTTGGATGCCTAGGTCTGAAAAACAGAAAGAGAGCTCATCAACGAACTCACAAGCCATTTCATAGACTTGGAAAAAGCAGACCTATCTAAGCCTAAACCCAACAGAAAAAAATAAATATCCAAAATTAATTGAGAGATTAATGAAATTGAAAATAAAAGAAGTATTTAGAAAATTAATGAAACAAGGAGTTGATTTTTTGAAAAAATAAATGAAATAGATAAACATTTGTCCAGACTAACTAGAAACAAAAAGTAAAATATCTAGTAATCTCAATGATAAATGATAAAGGGGAAATAACAACAGATGTCATAAACATCCAAGAGATTATCTCTGAATACTCAAAAAAAACTCTATGCCTAGAAATTTGACAATGTGAAGGGAGATAGATCAATATTTGGAATCACAGCCTCTCCCTAGACTTAAACAGGAAGAAATACATTTCCTGAACAGCCCAATTTCATGTACTGAGATGAAAGAAAATAAAAAAATCTCACAAGCAAAAAATGCCCTGGTCTGGATGACTTCACACCAGAATTCTCTCAAACATTCAAGGATAGCTTATTTCTATAGTGCAGAGACTATTCCAAAATATTGAGGTGGAAGGAATCTTTCTCAACACGTTCTACAAAGCAAACATCACTAAGGACTCAAGCCCCTTCACCATAATTTCAAATAAAATGACATACCGAGGAATACACCTAACAAAACAGTTGAAGGACCTCTATAAAGGAAATTATGAAACCCTTAAAAAAGAAATAGTAGAGGTTATTAACAAATGGAAGAACATGCCATGCTCATGTCTGGAAAGAATCAACATTGTTAAAATGTCTGTACTTCCCAAAGCAATCTACAGATTCAATGTCATCCCTATTAAAATACCAACATCGTACTTTCAAGACTTGGATAAAATGATTCTTCGTTTTGTATAGAACCAGAAAAAAAGCCATATAGCTAAGGCAGTTCTTAGTAATAAAAACAAAGCTGGGGGCATCAGCATACCAGACTTTAGACTGTACTATAAGGCCATGGTGGTAAAAGACAGCATGGTACTGGCACAAAAATAGAGACATAGACATTTGCAATTGAATAAAAAAACAGGAAATGAAACTAACATCTTACAGTCACCTGATCTTTGATAAACCACACAAGAGCACACACTGGGAGAAAGAATCCCTATTCAATAAATTGTGCTGGGAGAACTGGACATCCACAAGTAAAAGACTGAAACTGGAAGCACACCTTCCTTCTTTCAGAAAACTTGATTCAAGATGGATTTAAGACCTAAATTTAAGGCATGGAACCATAAAAATCCTCAAAGAAAGCATAGGAAAAACACTTGAAAATATTGGCCTGGGGAAACACTTTATGAAGGAGACTCTTGTTTAGTTTTTAATGGTTTTTTTGGAGGGGTACTTTTGTTGATTTGCTTGAGTTCTGTGTACATACTGGTTATCATTCCTTTGTTAGATGTTTATCATACAAATAACTTCTCCCATTATGTTGGCTGTCTATTTGCTTTTTTTTTTTTTTGAGATAGACTCTCACTTTGTTGCCCTTGGTAAGGTGTCATTGCACCACGGCTCAGAGCAACCTCAAACTACTAGACTTAAGTGATTCTCTTGCCTCAGCCTCCCATGTAGCTGGGAGCCACTTGTTGCCAGCCACAATGCCTGACTATTTTTTGATTATAGTTGTCATTGTTGTTTTGCAAGCCCAGGCTGGGTTCAAACCCACCAGCTCTGGTGTATGTGGCTGGTGCCATGGACTCTGAGCTACAGGCACAAAGCTATATTGGCTTTCTTAATTGTGTTTTCAGCTGTGCAGGAACTTCTTAACTTGATTAAGTCCAATTTATTTATTTTTGTTATTGTCATGATTGCCAGTGGGGTCTTCTTCATATATCTTCCCTAGGCTGAGATCTTTAAGGGTTTTCTCCACTTCCTCCTAGTATTTTTATAGTTTCATGTCTTAGGTTTAAATCTTTTATCCATGGTGACTTAATTTTTGTAATTGATGAGAGGTGCGGGTCCTCTTTCAAACTTTTACATGAGATTATCCAGTTCTTCCAGTGCCATTTATTTGTTTATTTTTGTTTCAAACTATTATGATGGTACACATTTTTAGGTTACATTGTTCTCACTTGCAAGGTAATGTTCAAGTTTTAGTAGAGCCCTTCACTCAAGGGGCATACTGAACACCCTCACATTGTGCACATAAGGTGATATCCTGCCAATTTCCATCTCCCTTCTTTCTCCCTCTTCTCCCCTCCCCTCCTCTCCTCACGTTTGCTAAACAATATTTGTGTTTTATCATTCATGTGGGTGTACACATTGGTTTCATATTAGTACTAGGTACTTTGGAGATATATTTTTTTCTATTCTTGAAATACATTACTAATAAGAATGTGTTTCAACTCCATCCAGGTAAACACAAAAGGTGAAAATCTCCATCTTTTCTTATGGCTGAATAGTACTCCATGGCATACATATACCATAGTTTGTTAATCTATCCATAGGTTGATCGGCATTTGAGTTGCTTACATGATTTGACAATTATTAAATGAACTGCAATAAACATTCTGGTTCAAATGTCTTTGTAGTATAGTGGCTTTTGTTCTTTGGGGTAAATACCTAGTAATGGACTTCTAGGATCAAATGGAAGGTTGACTTTAAGCTGAAAAAACAGTCAAGGACTCTATTCTTTTAACAGTAGTGCCAAAGAAGATGAAATACATGGGAGTTTACCTAACAAAGGACATGAAAGATCTCTATCAAGAGAATTATGAAACTCTGAGAAAAGGAATAGCTGAAGATGTTAACAAATGGAAAAAATATACTATGCTCATGGCTGGGAAGAATCTACATTGTTAAAATGTCTATACTACTGGGAGGTGCCTGTGGCTCAAGGAGTAGGGTACCAGCCCCATATACTGGAGGTGGTAGGTTCAAATCCAGTCCTTGCCAAAAATTGCAAAAAAAAGTCCAAAGTACACAAATCAATATATAATTTTAATGCAATTCCCATTAAAGTACCACTGTCATACTTTAAAGACCTCATAAAAATAATGCTTCATTTTATACAGAATCAAAAGAAACCTCAAATAGCCAAGACAATACTCAGAAATAAAAAGAAATCAGGAGGAATCACGCTACCAGACTTCAGATTATGCTGTAAATCAATAGTGATCAAAACAGCATGGTAATGGCACAAAAACAGAGGTAGATGTATGGAACAGAATAGAGAACCAAGAGTTGAACCCAGCTACTTACCATCATTTGATCTTCCATAAGCCAATCAAAAACATTCAGTGGGGAAAAGATTCCCTATTTAACAGATGGTGCTGGGTGAACTGTCTGGAAACCTATAGAAGACTGAAACTGGACCCACACCTTTCACCATCAACAAAGATAGACTCTCACTGGATAAAAGATTTAAATTTAAGACATGAAACTATAAAAATACTGGAAGAAAGTGCAGGGAAAACACTTGAAGAAATCGGCCTGAGAGTATATTTTATGGGGAGGACCCGCCGGGCAATCAAAACAACACCAAAAATACATTACTAGGATCTTATCAAACTAAAAAGCTTCCACACGGCCAAGAATACAGTACGTAAAGCAAGCAGACAGTCCTCAGAATGGGAGAAGATATTTGCAGGTTATGTTTCCAACAAAGGTTTAATAACCAGAATCCAGAGAGAACTCAAACATATTAGCAAGAAAAGAATAAGTAATGATATCTCATTGTGGGCAAGGGACTTGAATAAAAACTGCTGGAAAAGACAGGAGCATGGCCTATAGACATATGAAAAAATGCTCATCATCCTTAATCACCAGAGAAATGCAAATCAAAACCATTTTGAAGTATCATCTAACTCCAGTAAGATTAGCCCACATCACAAAATCCCATAACCATAGATCTTGGTACAGCTATGGAGAAAAGGGAACGTTTCTGCGCAGCTGGTGGCAATGCAAACTAGTACGTTCCTTCTGGAGAGAAGTTTGAAGATCATTTAAGAATCTAAAAATAGACCTGCCATTCAAACCTCTACTAAGTATAAATCCAGAAGACCAAAATTCATTTTATAACAAAGATATTTGCATCAGAATGTTTATTGCAGCCCAATTCATAATTTCTAGGTCATGGAAGAGCCCAAGTGCCTATTGCCTCACGAATGGATTAATAAATTGTGGTATATGTACAACATGGAATATTATGCAACCTTAAAAAAGATGGAGACTTTACTTCTTTTATGTTTATATGGATGGAGCTGGAACATATTCTTCTTAGCAAAGTATCTCAAAAGTGGAAGAAAAAGTATCCAAAGTACTCAGCCCTGCTATGAAACCAAATTGTAAACACCCACACTTCCATATGAAAGCTATAACCCAACTACAGCACAAGATAAAGGGGAAAGAGGAAGGGACGGGAGGGGAGGGAGGAGGATGGTTGGAGGGAAGGTAATTGGTGGGACCACACCTATGATGCATTTTACAAGGGTACATGTTAAATCTTCTAAGTGTAGAATATAAATGTCTTAACACAATAACTAAGAAAATGAGGTGAAGGCTATATTAACCAGTTTGATTAAAGTATTTCAAATTGTATGTAAAACCAGCACATTGTACCCCTTAATTGCATTAATGTAGACAGCTATGATTTAATAAAAAAGAATTATCTATACTTTTTCTATAAAGGTTTTATTAGTTTGCAAACCCACCAGCACTGTAAAAATGTTCCCTTATTTCCACATCCATGCAAGCACCTGTAACTTTAAGACTTTGTAATGTGGGCCATTCTCACTGGGGTTAGGTGATATCTCGAGGTAGTTTTGATTTGATTTTCTCTGATGATTAGGGATTATGAGCATTTTTCATGTATTTGTTGATCATTCATCTGTGATCTTTAGAGGAGTTTCTGTTCAAGTCTATTGCCTACTTATAAAGAGAGTTCTCTCTTTTCTTGTTGAGTAATTTGAGTTCTCTGTATGTTATAGCTATCAAACCTTTGTCAGATAGATTTGTAACAGACACATATCTTCTCTCATTCTGAAGGCTGTCGGTTTGCTTCGGTTGTGTTTCCCTTATCTGTGAAGACGATTTTTACACTTGATCTTAGCCAAAAGGCCGAGAAGTGATTGAAGACACTTTTTAGATTGATCAAATTCCATTTATTTATTTTTGGAGTTGCTGCAAATGCCAGGAGGATCTTCCTGTTAACATTTTTCCAGACCAATATTGTTGAGTATTTCCCCCACATTCCCTTCTAGAATATTTATTGATTCACAGCACCATTTTTTTGAATAGGGGTTCTTTCCCCTAGTTTAAGTTTTTGTTTGCTTTGTCAAATATCAGATGACCATATGAGAAGGGTCTCATGTCTAGATTCTCAGTTCTTTTCTAAAGGTCTGTGTCTCTATTCTCATGACAATACCATGTTGTTTTGATCACTATAGCCTTGTAGTATATCTGCAAGTCTGGTAAAATAATGCCTCCAGAGTTTTCATATTTAGTAGGATTGCATTGACTAATTGGAGTCTCCTCTGGTTCCATAGAAGTGTAGGACTATTTTCTCAAGATCTGCTAAATATGACATTGCTATTTCAATGGGGATCACATTGAATATGTAAATTGCTTTGGGTAGTATAGACATTTTAACAATGTTGATTGGGACAATTTATGGGCATTCTATGTTTTTCCATCTGTTAACATCCTCTGAAATTTCTTTTCTAAGTGTCTTGTACTTTTATTTATAGAGATCTTTCATCGTTCTTGTTAAATATATTCCAAGGTATTTAATTTTCTTTGATGCTACAGGGAATGGTATTGTGTCTTTGTTTTGATTCTCAGCTTGACTAGTGTTGGCATATATGACAGCTATTGATTTGTGTACATTGATTTTATATTCTGAGCCATTTATATATTCATTAATTAATTTCAGGAGTCTCTTGGCTGGGTTAGTGAAATTTTATAGTTAAAAGATTATGTCATCAGCAAAGGGCAATAGTTTGACCACTTCTCTTCCTATTTGGATACATTTGTTATCTTTAACAGGTACAATTACTCTGGCTAGGACTTCTAGCACTATGGTGAATAGTAGAGGCAATAGTGGACATCCCTGATATCCTTTTCTAGTTCCAGTTCTAAGTGGGCATGCTTTCAATTTTTCACCATTTACTATGATGTTGGCTGTTGGTTTGTCCATATGTGATTTCTCTCAATTCAAGGAGTGTCTTATTTATGCCTAATTTCCTTATTGTGCTTACCAAAAAATAGTGCTAACTTTTGTCAAATGCCTTTTCTACATCTATTGAGAGAATCACATGGTGTTTGGTTTAACTTCTGTTTATATGGTGAATTATGTTTATAGATTCATGTGTGTTGAACCGGTATCGGTGGATAGAGCCTACTTGGTGTTGATAAATTATTTTTTGATGTGCAGCTGAATTTATTTTTCTAAGATTTTATTGAATACTTTTTGCAGGCAGTGCCTGTGGCTCGAGTAGGGCGCCAGCTCCATATACCGAAGGTGACAGGTTCAAACCCGGCCTTGGCCAAACTGCAAAACAGAAAAATAGCTGGGCGTTGTGGTGGGCACCTGTAGTTCCAGCTACTCGAGAGGCTGAGGCAAGAGAATCGCCTAAGCCCAGGAGTTGGAGGTTGCTGTTTGCTGTGTGATGCCACAGCACTCTACTGAGGGCCATAGAGTGAGACTCTGTCTGTACAGAAAAAAACAAAACAAAACAATAAAAATGAATACTTTTTGCATCTACATTCATTAAAGATAAGGGTCTGTAGATTTCTTTCTTTGTATTTTCTTTCCTGGATTTGGTATCAGGGTAATATTGGCTTTGTAGAAAGGGTTAGAGAGGGTTACTTCCTTCTCAGTGTCACTGAGTAGATTATGCAATGCTGGTACAAGCCTTTCTTTGAAAGTTGAAGAATTATGGTGTGAAACTGTCTGATCTGGGATTTTGTTGTTGTTGTTGTTGTCGTTGTTGTTAGAAGATTTTACTGTTGCTTAAATTTTGATGCTGAATATTGGTTAGTTCAGGAGTTCTATTTCTTCCTGGTTGAACTAGGGAGAAAATGTAATTCCAGAAATTTGTCCATTTCCTCCTCATTTTCAAATTTTTGTGCATAGACATTTTTATAGTATTCAGAGACAGTTATTTGTATTTCCATGGTATTGGCTTTTATTGCCCCCTTTTCATTTTGTACTGAATTTATTAGAAATCTTGGGCAGCACCTGTGGCTCAAAGGAGTAGGGCACTGGCCCAATATGCCAGAGGTGGCAGGTTCAAAACCAGCCCTGGCCAAAAATTGCAAACAACAACAACCACAAAAAACAAAACAGAAATCTTTCTTTTTTTCTGTTTAATCTGGCCAAAGACTTATTCATTTTTTATCAGTCATTTTACAGACATTCACTTCTTCAGGATCTTTTATTGGAGCTTTTTAGTTTCTTTTAGTGGTGTCAGATTTCCCTGATATTTTATGCTTAAGTTTTTTTATTGATGCTTATGTATGTGAGAAAATGACCATCGCTTTTGGCCTTTCCAAGTGTTCTTTGGTGGTAACAAACCTTCACTATTTAGTGTAGCTTTGGATTCTGGGTGAACCAGTTGGTAGTTACTCTGGACAGGCAGAGCTTGGTGTTGAGTTTTCTAGTTGGTCTGGGTTACTGCCTGTGTTCTGAGGATGAATGGAACTGCTAGTTATAATACACAGTATTATGAAACTACTGGTTCAACTCTGTGATCATGGGAGGCTGCTGGTTTAGCTCTGCTGTCACCTGTGATTCTGCAAGGCTACAGGTTGTCTTCCACATCTGGGAGGTATAGTGTTTGGAATATATAGTTGGACAGTTCCATATGTGAGGCTTTCAGATTGAGTAAGGTCTCTGAGGTCAGTCCATGTATATTCAGGGTGGGCAGGACCAGAGTTTATGCTCTACAAATATGTGTGACTTAGGCTTGTCTCCCAGCCTAGGAGAGCCTTAAGTGAAGCACTGAGGTTTGGATGAGTCACCACTCAAATGCTGGGTTTGAGTGAAGTCAGATGCTCCCTCCACAGAGAAACAATTACCTGCACCTGTTTCCTGCCCTAGGAAAGACTTAAGTAGAGCTCTGGGGATTGGCTGGGTCACCACTTAACTACAGGGTTTAACTGGGGCCAGATCCTCCATGGATTATTATTGACCTGTATTTGCATTCCATTTTGTGAAAGGCTTACAGAGAAGACCAGGGCTCTGTGAAGAAGTTCGTTAGTGACTTGAGGCTGACAAATCTGCAGAATGTTCTATCTTCAGAACATTGCTATTGTCTAGTCTTTAAAATGTGGCATCTCTATTGGCCAGAATGCAGAACCACAACTAAGATCTGTGTGCTGATTTCAGTGATTCCTCACCCCTATTTTTTGTTTCTAACCAACTCAAGGTTGTCTAGCTCAGAGTGGCTGATATCCTAACGTTTCTGTGGTGTGAGACAGGAGTAAGCCTATCTTAAAGGGTTCTGCAATGGTGGGGTGGCTGAATGTCTATCTCTAAGTCTCTTTTATCACTGTAGAAACTATGAGACCTGGGGAATTTTCAGTGTGTGACACTATGCTACCTTGGAGTGGGGGCAATGTAGCCAAAAAGAAACTGTTACTCCTACCTTTCAAATGTAGCCTTTAATGGTACTGCAGCCAGTGGGGTGTCTCAGGCTCATTCCTATTCTGGGATATCTACAAAGGTATTCTTTGCTAATTGTTGTTACTTGGATTGAGAGGATACCTGGAAAAAGTAAGGTATAAGAGAACAGAGGTCTTCTCATGGAGAACCCAAAGATATACCTGTGAGGTCCTCCTCATGGTGACTGAGCTCTTAGGAATTTATAAAAACCTAAATTCCTGGGACCTGGAAGCTACCACTTGCTTCCACTTCTGTAAAAACCTGTGGTTCTATAAAAGCTGGGGCCTGCTTCTCCAGCTTGATTCAAACTGACCAATGAGAAAGACACCCATTGGCTGGAACTTTTTGACTGGAGGTGAGAAGGAGAAGACTGAGTCAGTCAGGCAAGGCAACCATTTTGGGACTTTGGGTCTGTCACTGCTCCACTGGCTGAAATAAATCCTTTCCTCTTTTAAATACAGTATTTGGGTGCTCTTTCTCTCCTTTGGGCTTCGTCTTCCTGCAACATTTCTGGTTCTCTGACTAGGAGGTGAGACCACCTGAGGAGAGAACAGTTGTATCTGGTGGTTGCTGCCAACCCTCTGGACACCTACATACGGAGCCCCAATCAGCCTGGGCATTGTGAACCACTAAGCACTTCAGTAATGGCAGCTTTGCCTCCCTGTGTGGATGCCTCAACTGGGCAGAGAAAGGACCTGCTCAGTGGGTCTTTGAAGAACAGGCAGGTGGGAGGAACTGATACCCACCCTGAGAGATGTCTGAGGTGAGAGAAGACTAGTAGAAGCCCACCATACTTGAGTGGAAGAGTGGTCTGATCAACCCATGGGTGTCAAATCACCAATAGGATGTGTGGGAGACATGCGAGGGTGTGGGTGTGGTGCAACTGATATGGACACACCAAGGGTGGGTTCTCACTTCCCCTCACAGGGCCTAGGAGAGTATTGTTTCTGAACTGTGGTATCAGAGGACACCATGTATGACTAAGTGGAAGTTCAAGTGGGAAATTTAGGCTGCCCAAGTTAGAAAAAGGTTGGAATTGTGTGTGTGTGAGTGCTTAGAGATTGAATGAGGTAGGTAACAATAGGCAGGGCTTTGGCCACCCTTAGCAGAGCGAAATGATTGTGTGATTGGCCCGTCTGTATTCCTGTTTTTACCCCATCTGTGGCCCCATTTTTACTCCATCTGTGACATGTTTGTGGTTTCTATGAGGGAAGGAAAAGGGAAACATGCAGGGGAAGCCCACCCTGTTGGGAACTATGCTGAAGTGTTTTAAGAAAGGGCTTACAGGAGACTATGCTGTAACTATGTCTCTGGGGAAGATTGAGAACTTTGTGTGAACAGGAATGGCTCAAATGCCTTGTTGTTCATGTGATTGTGGTATCTTTTGAGATACAATTAGTTTTAAATATGTTATGAAACTTCAAATGTCCAAAAATTATAAAACTGCAACCTTTGTAATATTTCTAAATTTGCTATATTTGACTGTGATCTTACGTTTTTGATTTTGAGCCTCTGAATTCTGAGATCAGGAGAAAGAACTATGGTGGGGCCTGAGGGATATTTTACCCATACATAGACCAGCAGCTATAGGGCACAGTCTAGCCCACATGACCCCTTCTTCCTTTCTCTGACTTTGCCCCCTGACTATTCTGAGAGAAACTGGGTATTCCAGTTTCCTGCTTTCAATCTTGAACTCTGCACCTTGTAAATGAATTAAGGACACAGGTCCTGTCTTTTGTGGCCATATTAGTTCTCACATGGTCATGTGAGACTTAGAGAGATAATGAAAAGACACCAATAATGATGCCTATTATAGTTTCATAACATTTTTGGTAACTTAAAACTAGTCATGTTATAGTTCATGAAATGTCTCTCATTTGTAAAATGTAACAATTTGGTCCTTTAGATCATTTGGGAAACTGAATCTTTGTCAAAGAATAAGATTTTTGCCTTTTGGACCTTCTAATTATCACTTTAGCCAAATGAAGAATTGACTTTATAGTAAACTGTGATCCTGTTTTGTGAAAAATAGTTTTTTGAGAGTAAGAAAAATTAGAAAAAATGGCACTGTGTTAGAAAAGATCTTGAGTGGAAAATTTTGTCCTGAAACATAATTATTATTTAAGAAAATGAAAGGCAGAGTGAACCAAAACTTTTAGGAAATTCATAAATTGTATGTTCAGGTTAAATAAAACTCAGAAAGGAAATTTGTGGAGGAATTTGCATGTGATCCAGGGGACTATGTATTGCCTTTAAAATCTTTGGGATTGTGATCCTATTTGGGCAAATCAAAACTCTAAATGTGGTCTTGTTGTAGTATTATGACCACTGAAAATATGAAATAGACATATTAGGCTCATTTGGTATGTTTTACTATATGGGAAATATTGTCATATGAAATGGTGGTTAATTTTCTGTGGATTATGTTTATGTATATATGTGTTCTAATATTATAAAATATTAGTCTGTCTTAGTTTATGTATTTAATGGAACAGATGGATTCTGGAGGTGTGAAAGGCTTTTAAGACTGACTCTGGTTTACTTATAAAAGGTTCCAGAAAAGCCAATCTTAAAAGAAAGAAAAGTCTGGATGGCTAATAATTACGATTACTGCACTTTATACAAATATCAGACCCACTATACTATAAGTACAGTTTATTTTGGCAATTAAGTTAGTTCTGCCATAATTTGTTTTTAGTCAAGTGAGAAATTAGAGAGAGACAAATGGTTTAAAAGGAACAAAAAACTGTTGCCCATCTGTATTCAATTCCAGCCTTGTCTGAAATGCCAGCTCATAAAATGAGACATAGCTGTTTAATTAAACTGACCTGTTAAATGGGACTCCTAAACTGGCCAAAGAATATGGAAATATATAAAGTAGTTTTATACTTGCTCTGAAGGCTGAAGGCTCAACAAAGGGCACCTGTTTACTACACCAAAAAATTTGCACAGTATTAAATACTATCTGCTCTGTTTATATAGATACTTCACTTACAAATAACAAGTTTTTTATTTTTTTAAGTTTTAACAAGGAGAAATTGCAACCTGAATAAAAATTTCCCAGTAAGTGATATAGGTGCAAGATGGCCTCACAAGTGGTCCCACACCTAACTGATGTTCAGGAATATAAACTTGAATCACCGAGAACTTTGAATCAGTTCTGTAGGGACTCTTAAAACTAGGTATTATCTTAAGAGCTTTGCTGAGACTATAAATAAGAATACTAATGTTCTCATTGTGCAAACTTTAGCCTCAAAATCCAAAACTTGTTATTTGTAAGTGAATGGTAAATC
Organism: Arctocebus calabarensis; assembly: GCA_963573935.1. NCBI lineage: Eukaryota > Metazoa > Chordata > Mammalia > Primates > Lorisidae > Arctocebus > Arctocebus calabarensis. Next base: position 13,639 of record CAUYON010060685.1, read on the forward strand.
GTTTCATTCTCTTACCTTGGACCCAATTTTGAATTCATTCCTATTAATATAGGAAAGCCAGAAATCCACAAACATACGCAAGGTGGCTGAGGTCATGTAAAAGCCAGATGAAAGCCCTGGAGATTTCTATGAAACACTGTGTTAAACATACAGACTGGCTAAACCATTGTATGAAGCCACAAAGAGGGGAGTAAAAGCTCCAACTGAGCAAAACTCTGACCAACCAAATGCTCTCAAAAGGCTAAAGGAACAACTGCAGGCAGCCCTGGTGCTAGGCCTTTCTGACTTGGCCAAGTCTTTTGAACTCTATGTATCATAAAGAAATAGAACAGCTGAGGGAATGATCATCCGTAATGTGGAATCCTGGGCAAGATCAGTTGTTTATCTACGGGACTTCAAAAAGATGGCTCTCATTCCTAAGAACATGTGCAACCACTGCCATGCTGGTGCAAGAAGCTGATAAGTTGTCTTTGGGACAAAATTTAAGAGTCTGGTTGCCATATGCAGTGGTCACTTTTGTGAACACCAAAGGGGCTCATTGGTTGACAAAGTTATGCCTCATCAAATGTCAAAGCTTACTGTGTAAAGATCTGAGGTTAGTTATAGAGGTTGTATGCATGAGGCTATGCACTTAGGACAGAAGAAAAAATAAAATTAAGAAGCTACTGAAATTCAGTTCTACATGGAAGCACCTTTTGAAGATGTGCAAATGGACTATACCAAGTTGTGCAGATATGGAGGTACTTACCAGTTCTGATCTGCACATAGTTGGGAGATGTGGAAGCCTTCCCCAGCAGGATAAAGAGGGCCAGTGTTGCCCAGAGAACTCATCCCATGATTTAGGTTGCCACTCCAGTTTGGATCTGACAACAAATTGGCATTGGTAACAGATGTAGTGAAAACTACAGCTAAAGACTTGAATATCACCTGGAAACTACATATGGCATGTAGGCCTCAAAACTTGGGCAGGGTAGAGCCCATGAACAGAACCACAAACACAGGAATTGTTAAACTCTGCCAGGAAGCCGAGTTTAACTGGGTATGGCCTTGCCACTGGTCTTGTTCAATATTAAATGTAACCCTTCTAAGAGGTCAGGATACTCCCTTATGAGGTAATGTGTAACAGGCCTCCAGAAATCATCAACAATTTACCAGGGACTCCTAAAAGAACTGGGAAAGATTGAATTGAACAGGCAGTTAGAAGTCCTGGGATGGGCGGCTCCTGTGGCTCAGCGAGCAGGGCGCCGGCCCCATATACCGAAGGTGGTGGGTTCAAGCCCGGCCTCGGCTGAACTGCAAAACAAAAAATTAGCCAGGCGCTGTGGCGGGCGCCTGTAGTCCCAGCTACTAGGGAGGCTGAGGCAAGAGAATCGCTTAAGCCCAAGAGCTGGAGGTTGCTGTGAGCAGTGTGACGCCCCGGCACTCTACCCAGGGTGATAAAGTGAGACTCTGTCTCTAAAAAAAAAAAAAAAAAAAAAAAGAAGTCCTGGGAGTAGCAAAGAAGCTCTCCACTTGGATAATTCACTGTGTTCTGTTTATTCTTTTGTGTCTGTACATCCTTTCTTTCCAGGGGATCAAGTCTAGGTCAAGGATCAGAACCCAGGCCCCCTCAAAGCAAGGTAGAAGGAACCCTACACCAACATCTTGACCACATCCACAGCAGTGAAGGTGGAAGGGATCCTTGCCTGGATCCATCACAGCAGGCTGAAGAGAGCTTCACTGCCTGTGCGGGAAGCAAAAACAGATCTGGCCAACTTCTGCATGGCAACTTTTGAAGCAGTCCACATGTCCTGGTTCCAGCCACATACTGGGAGTTGGCTGGTCAACACGTGGTGAAGCCTGAGAAAATTCCTTCTGGGACTTGTCTATTTTTTTTTTTTTAAGACAGAGTCTCACTTTGTCACCCTCGCTAGAGTGCTGTTGCATCACAGATCACAGCAACCCCTAACTCTTGAGCTTAAGTGATTCTCTTGCCTCAGCTTCCCAAGTAGCTGGGACTATAGGTGCCTGCCACAATGCCTGTCTATTTTTGGAGGGGGTGTAGTTCTCATTGTTGTTTGGCAGGCCTGGGCTGGATTCGAACCTGCCAGCTCCAGTGTATGTGGCTGGCACCTAGCTGCTGAGCTACAGGTGCTGAGCTGGGATTTGTCTTAATTGGACTTTAAGAAAGAGGGAAACTGAGGGACACTAAGATAGGACAAAAAGGTGACACTTTTATAGCTTTCATAAATCCAAAGGCACCCAGAATGAAGCTGGCACTCATAATCAGAAGCAATACTTAATATGTGACACAAGGAAAGTTGAAAACTCATAGGTATATTACAACCCCATGGAGCCACCCCCCCACAGTGCACCCCTAACAGTGCAATTAAGTCCTTAGTAGAGGACCCAAGAGAAGTCATAGTCTCTGAAATCTGAATGCTGGTCCAGACCAGGGAAATAGGAAAGCAAAGTCAGGTGACTCTGAAATTTGATGCCTGCAGCACCCTGTGAAACTGGTGCAGCAGATGGAGCTGTGAAAGAAACCTAGAAATACTTCTGTGCCTTAGATTTCATAGAAAAATGGTGTGAGGTTGAATGTAAAAGGTGAAAATGTATGATAGAAGGCATCTGAGACAGTGAGAATTGCTACAAAAGAAATATTGGGCTCAAAAAATTATTAGTGGAGACGGATTGCTCCATGGGTCAGTGTTGCAAATTAATTAATGTTGCAAATTAATGTCTTGTGAGACATCATAAAGAAAATCCCAGACCTTGACCCATGTCCCGGTGCAGACTTGGAACAGGTAAAGCCCTCAAAACCTGTGAAGAGACTGTTTTTCAACCCTTAGAGAATTTAAAACATTCCTGTGAGTACTTCTAGCTATCATCAGAGTGTGCTTAATTATTCTTGTCTCCTCCCCCCTAGCAGTCGGGTCTATACACTGGATAATTGGGACAGATGTGAGTCAGAAATAAAATGGATCACACGTGTTCCATATGAAACACTACCAGCTCCTACAGGAGCAAGACGATAGTGAGACTCCAAATTAAAATATATAAGGAGTCTCAAAAGGGTGGAATGAGAGGATACCTGTAAAAAGTAAGGTGTAGAAGAACATAGGTCTTCTCAAGAACACCCCAAGGATAAACCTCCCCTTGGTGACTTGGTCCTTAGAAATTTATAAAAACTTAACTTCCTGGGACCTGGAAACTAACACTTGCTTCCGGTTCTGTAAACCGCTGCGGTTCTATAAAAGCAGGAGCCCACTTCCCCAGCTTGATTAAAACTGACCAATGGGAAAGTTACCCATTGGATCAGAACTTTTTTTTTAATAATTTTATTGAATCATAATTATGTACATTGGTGCAATCACAGGGCACGATTCATATACATTCAGAAATATTTTGATCATACTGTTACAGATATCCTTCATGGCATTTCCTTGATCACTATATAAA
>CAUYON010060687.1:0-37137 GCA_963573935.1 Arctocebus calabarensis
CGGGCGCCTGTAGTCCCAGCTACTTGCGAGGCTGAGGCAAGAAAATCGCTTAAGCCCAGGAGTTTGAGGTTGCTGTGAGCTGTGATGCCACAGCACTCTACTGAGGGCGACATAATGAGACTCTTTCTCAAAAAAAAAAAAGCAAAAAATTCCAGTGAAATCTGATAAACAAGCAGTCTTCCTGGGGTAGTTGCAAAGATTATGAACATCATTTTTTTTCATCTCTTAAAGTGAGGAAATGATTTTGGAGGGAATCAAATAAGAGCTGTGTGAGCAGAACAATGCTCATTTGTGATTTGTGACAAATGTCATCCTGTGAGCTTACGGGGTCTCTGTGAGCCTCGTTTTGGGTTTTCCCACCAAGAGACAATCCCACTTGGCTACCCCAACATCCTCCTGTTAGCTGAGGGACCCTGGACACATGTACAGCAGTCAGCAGAGCCCCAGGTGTCAGTGAGTACGTCACAGGGACCAGACAATGTTCTTTTTTTTTGTTTAGCAGGCCCAGGCCAGGTTAGAATCTACCAGCCCTGGAGCATGTGGCTGGCACCCTAACCACTGAGCTACGGGCTCCCAGCCCCAGACAATGTTCTAAGCACTTTACATCCACTGACAGTTTCAATTCTTGCAACAATGCAAGAGGAGGCGGTGCCACCATCACACTTCATGAATGAGCCAAGTGGGGTCGATACAGGGAGGAACTCCCCATGGCTGACCCCACAGCTGGCAGGGGGCGAGAGAGAGCTGGGATTCAGACCCACACAGCCTGACATCGGGCCCAAGCTCTGAGGGGCCCCTTTATACTGCTTCTGAGCTCAGTTCCCCTGTCTACAAAATGGAATAACAATACCTACCTAACAGCTATTGTAGGGATTAAATGGAAACACAGTCCCAGTGCCGGGTGTACATTTCTCCCTCTCTCTCCACAGCCACGTTTTGGGACTCTAGTTACTGAGAAAATTGTCTTCTTCCTCTCTCTTTTCTTAAAGACCCACAAAACAAAGGCCAGTAATTTTTAAGGAAATCCAACTTGGAGTCCCTGATGGATCAGAAAGAGAAGCTGAATAGAGTGAGTGAAGAAGAACACAGACCCTCCTCCTCTTGGGACTATGGAGGTGACAGTCTTTATTCTTTGTCCCCAAGGTCCTTGCTAAGAGGTCCAAGTGGAGTATGAAAAGGATGTGCCAGACAGTCCTTTTCAGAAGCGGGCTCCCCAACCCATCTCATGATTGTCCAGCACTGAGCATTCCCATTTCTCAATGTCCCCAGGAAGAGTGGGGTTTGCTCAGGGCACCACACAGAACAGCTCCTATAATTGAGATTTCCCAGCACTCAGGTCTTGCTGTGCAAACGACTTGGCTGTGCTAACTGTGGACCGACAGCCTGTATTTCATGAATATTTTTCTTTGGCGGGCTGCAGCCATCAACATTGCACTTACTCAGGACCATTTGCATTTTAATGTGATTTTTTTCGACACAACTAGACAGCTGGGTGGGCTTTTACCATCTCCTTAGATACAAAAATCTCATCTTTGCATATGGATTCCTTCAACTGTGTTTGTGTCCAGGCCAGAAATAACATCCCCCTGAATGATAACTTTTTGACAAAACTGCTACTGACATGCAAAGAAAAGTCAAGCTTACAATTTTGATCTAATAGTTGTCCAGACTTAATGGGGGGGGGGGAAGGACTTTTTTATTAAAAGGAATTTGCTAAAAATGACACATGATGGAGCCTCTGCCAACCCACATAGATTCTTCCTACTCTCCCCTCACAGTTAGTCTTATAACTATAGAGAGTCAAAAATGTATGCACGTTTTAAGAAAGGAGAAGTTCTGAAAATGGCAATATTCAAGTTACATTTTATTTCTGCTATTACAAAAGATACAAGATCTAATATATAAAATAGCAAATGTCATCAGTATATATTAAATATTATAATTTTAATACAGTTTTTACCTTTCTTAAAATGTGTATGCATTTTTTGGCACTCTGTGTATACTGGCACCCTTGATCTTTCTTGAAAATACCACCCCAGGGCCTTTGCACTTAGTGTTTCCTCTACAAGAACACACTATGCCCACTTTTGCTAGCTTGCTCCAGCACAGCATCCACACCCTGCTCACGAATCATCACCCCAGCAAAAGTCTTCCAGGCACCCTGACTACAGTGGCCCCCATTCCCATGCCCTATATTCTTCATGTGCCCTACTTCCTTTCCTTCAAAGTACTGATCACTACTTGAAAGTATGTTATATTCTTTCATTTCTTTTCCTCACTTTGAAGAGAAGCCACTTCACAGCCATCTTAGCCTTCACTGCAGCCCCAGTGCCAAGGTCAATGCCAAACATATTGCAGATGATCAGGAAGTAGATTTTTAATGTGTCCATTTTCCAGAAGAGGAAGTTGTGGCTCCTTGAGGTTCAGTAACTTGTCTATGATGGCACGGCTAGGAGCCAGGGCTGTCAGCCCTCAGGCTGTCATGAGCCCAGATCCACAGGATTAACTGCTGTGCTCGACATTTGCATAATTTATATTTCCATGAAATGCTACACAAGGAGGGTCCACCATGAGCAGAATCCCTGACCCTTGCCTGTCTGGGGAAGAAAAGAATATGAACACTTTTCCAGTCTGACCCTTCATTGAACCCTCTATCCCTTCTCGAATAATTTCACCACATGGTTGCCCAGATTTCTGTCTGAGCATTTCAAGGGCTGCAAAGCGGTGCATAAGCAATCACTCCTGCCAGCCCTGATGGTCAGGGATTCCTTCCATTGAGCCGGACAACGGCACTCGTGTACTTCTCTGCTAAACACACACCTGAAGCTCTGTTTTAGATCATCTCTTCTCCATTTTAAACATCCTATTAGAAAATGAAAGAATCGATAAATAATTACTGGAAATACAAAGAGGAGAAAACTATGCTCTTAAAAATAGGTGAAGAAGGCACAATAAATAAATAAATAAATAAAGCACCTATGACCCACAAGCCCTTGGTCTGGTCTCACCACACATAAACAGGCTATTCTTTCCCTCCAAGACACTCTGTTTGCCTGTTCATAAAATGGAAATTGGGAGTCACCTCTTCTAAGAGATTGCTTCTGCTATATTTGTTAATGCTAATGGCTCTTTGAAAGCTAGCATGACTTGACCTCCAAACTAGCACTCACCCTGAGGCTGCCTGGATTGGGTGGCTACCTTGTCGTAAGCAATGCCAGTTAACCTGGATTAAGGCTTACTACGAGCCTGGCATTGGGCCCACCACCTGACCTGGCTGGTTCCTTACTCCCTGACACAGACTTGGGCATCCTGTGCCCTCATGAGATGAGAAGTCCAAACCTCAGCACAGCCAAGTCCTCTGTAGCCCTGGGAAGGGCCTTACACTACCCACCTCTGACCCCAGCTCTTGCTGGCCCCTCAGCATGCTCCACCCTCCTGACTGGTGCCATCTAATGTCAACTCATGCTGTGCATCCTATCCCCAGTGCTGCCTCTGCTCCAGTCAGCCAAAATCCCCTGAGCAGAACTCGTAGCTCCTTCCTCGGTAATCACACAGCCTGCTGACCATACCTCCTGTTAGCTTGCCTTTCATTCTGACTCACAGTGTATTTGTTCACACTTCGGCTCTCCTCCGAGCTGCAGGACCCTTGAGGACAGACACTGTCTTAATTGCTTTTGTATCCTCTTCACCTCTTGTATTTAAGCACAGTTTTATGCTTACAAAAAGATTTCATATAAATCTGCTGAATAAATGGAAAAAGAAAGCAATAAATAAAAGATCCCATGAGATCGGGGGAGCTTCCCGAAGCTGGACGGCTGAGAAGAACTTCCTTTTCTTGTTTCCTCTCTGTAATAGAACATTCTAAAGGAGGAAGTTCCAGGAGCAGAAAATGAGAGTAAAGTGAGTTATGGTTTAATGTTCATTCTGCATTACCCTAATTTTGCACTGCTGTGGTCTAAAATAACTTGTGTTCTCCAAAATTCCTAAGTTGAAATCCTAACCTGCAGGGTGATGGAATTACCAGGCAGGGCCTTGGGAAGGTGAGTAGGTCGTAAGGATGGAGCCACATGAATGGGATTTGTGCCTTCATCAAAGAGACCCCAGAGAGCTCCCCAACCTCTTCCCATTATGTGAGGATGAGAGAGAAGATGATGTCTATAATCCAGGCAGTGGGGCCTTACTAGACACTGAGTCTGCTGGCACCTTGATCTTGGACTTCAGCCTCTTGAATTGTGAGAAATAAAATTCTCTTGTTTATAAGCCGCCCACTTCGTGGTATTTTGTTATGGCTGCCCAAATGGGCTAAGATAGGCATCCTGCCTGGAATCATAAATCCGCTCAAATCCTTCCAAAAGCAAGGCCCGGAGAGCCAGGAATACTGCTAGTAAGTGCTGCTCCGTGGGCAGCCAGCAGGTGCACCAGGGTCCCCGTCCCAGAAGAGGGTCTCATGTACAAATTGGGAGAAGCATGAGCCTTTAGCGGGGGCCGTAGGATAACTGAGTAGATTCTGAGGCCTCCTGACAGCCATGAAATTCCTGGGACCACTAGCAAACCTCCTGCAGCAGCACAGATAGGAATACTAGCTTCTCCCACAACCCATATTGTTGGAAATACCAGCCTTCATACAGCTGGAAAAGACATGGTCTTTGGATTAAAGTCCAGCTGAAATCAAGTCTTTGGGAGAAGGGAAGCACAGTAGAAGTCAGAAGGCTAGGGTTTGGTTACCAGCCAACACATCTCTACCTGTGTGAACTTGCTTGGTCTTTCTGAGCCTGTTTACTTAAAGGTTAAAGAAGAAATAAGAGCTGCTAATTTTTTTTTCAACCCTGAATGCGAAGGCAGAAAAAGACAAAATAGACAAAAATTGATCATAGAGGAGATAGAAATAATTCATGGACTAAAGCAAATAAGTAAACAAAATGCTTTACTTATTATTCAGTACTTGATATATTAGAAGCTATAAAATAAAAAGAGATTCTCAGAAAAGGAGAGATCAGGGACAAGAAAAGGCTCTCAGAAATTAGAAATACTAGTGCTGAGAAGTTTTTTGAAAGAAAAAAAGGTGGACTGAGAAATGAAGTCAACAAAATGTAGAATAAAGAATAAAAAGACAAAGAAATGAGAAAATGCGAGAAAAATGTAGATGTATACAGTCCCCTTCTAGAAGGTTTTAGAGCCGATAAGTAAGAGACTCAGAAATGGGGAATGAGAAACAACTGGAGGTCTTAAAACAGTCAAGTGATTAAAATCTCCTAGAGCTAAAAGACTTGTGTTTTCAGATTCAGGAGGTACACTGAGTGCCCAGAACAATGAATGAAGACCCTCCCTGAAGATTATCCTCATCTAACACATAAACCCCCAAGGATGAGGAATTTCTAAAACATTACAGAAAAGAAAAAAAGAAAATAGATAATCTACAAATAAGCAAGAACCAGACTTCTTCTCCACAGCAATAAGAAAAGCTATCAATGCGGCGCCTGTGGTTCAGTCAGTAAGGTGCCGGCCCCATATACTGAGGGTGGCAGGTTCAAACCCATCCCTGGCCGAACCACAACAACAACAAAAATAGCCGGGTGTTGTGCCGGGCACCTGTGAGCCCAACTACTTGGGAAGCTGAGGCAAGAGAATTGCCTGGGCCCAGGAGTTGGAGGTTGCTGTGAGCTGTGCGACGCCATAGCGCTCTACCAAGGGCAATAAAGTGAGACTCCATCTCTACAAAAAAAAGAAAAGCTATCAAATCTTTAACTTGGAAGGAAAATGATTTTGAACTTGGAAATCTACCCTCACTGTGAGCATAAAATACAGACATTTGGTCAGACGTTTTACTTTCCTTGTATCTTAGGAAGTAAGTTGACCAAATAAGAAGCTCTAACCCCGAAAAGCAACGAGGGGGGTGACCTGTGGGCAGCAGCCTTGGAGAGGAGAGAGCATCCGGCCAGGGTGTTAGTTCTCTAGGCCACAAACAATGGGGAGGACTCAATAGAACTGGTGCTATGAGAAAAGGCAGAGTGTGAAAAGGCAAGTTGCACAGGAAGAAAAACTGAAAGGTAGTAAGAGATTTCAGGAAAAAAAATCTGCAGGATAAGGTCATGACCCAAAGGTGAAGCAAGCTGAAGCACAGCCTGCTTAGACTGACGGAGTATTGAGGAAGAGAATGCGGCGAGCTCTGTCCTGGGCTGTCCTGCTTTGAGTGATGCCCATCTCCAGAAGGGGAAAGCTCATGCCAGCACATGATTTAACCTGGCATTAGATACCTCTAAAACAGCAAGAATTATATTAGTGTCACCTACTCTTTGCCTAGTATTTTCTTTCAACTTTTAGGGCCAAGCTATGGACGACCCGTGTGGCAGAGACCACAGGAGAGGAGGCAAATGTCAATGATCTTGAAGCAACATCAGCAGTACTGCAGTAGGTGGGTGAAACGGAAGGCAAAAGAAACAGGAGGGCATTAACAACCTCATCTCACAAAATGAGGAGACAGAGACACCGGGCAAGGATGTGGAGGAAGACATACACCCTATTTTGCTGTGGATAACGCACTCCTTCGTATAACGCATGCCCACATTTCTGGCTCAAACTTTCATTTTCATTTTGAATTCAAATTCAAAGCTTAAAGTTTGCAGGGTATGAAAACCGTTTTGACATTTTTCAAAAGACTTTCTAATAATTTCTATAAAAATATCAGCCAGATTGCTAGCTCCCTCCTAAAGTACACGAGGAGAAATGTTGCTCTTTCTTGACTGAAAATCCTTTCGTTGCAAATTCATGGTAAGTTCAACAAAACCAATTACCGTATTCCCGGGTATTAGTTTGCACGCAGATATCTTTATTGCTTTCTAGAGTTACACTTCTAATGCATAAGCATAAATAAAGGAATTAAAAATATTTATATAGGTACAGAATTAGTACTACCCATGAATAAATGCACATCCTTATTCTTCCCTTAAAAACCTGGGCAAAAGGTGTGTATTATACACAGCAAAATACTGTTATTTGCAGAGGAAAAAGTAACTGATAGAAGCCCTTTAATACCTATCGACAGGACAGGATGGAGGAGAAGGGGACAGTGGGGTGATCACATCTTCCTTTTCCACAGTAGGAAGTCCATGCCTGGGGCCTTAATATGCACAATTTGTATGTGAACCTCAGCTCGGGCAGGATGGGGACAGGTCGATGATTAAATGAGTTTACAGGGGAATATCCCCAGGACAGTGCCTGGTACAAAGTAAGCACTGAATAGATGCTTATGCAATTTTATGATTTATTACAATGTGCGTGGGTTAGTTAAAAAAATTTTAATGTTAAATAAAAAGACATGCCAAGTAGAGATATTTGAAGGAATCAATGCAGATGTGAACACAAATCAGGGCATAAACTGTAATATTTTAAAGCCTGCTAAGTGGCAAGGCACCTTGCTCTGGGAGCTGGTGAGCGGTGAGGAGAATACAGGGGGGCTGTGGTGAGGAAGGCTTCCCAGAGTGAGGCCTGAAGGAGGTTCTGCCCTTTGTATTCCCAACTGTTTGCAACCTCTAGAAAGCTCTGCAGCCACATGATAACGGCATAACAAAGTCATTATATTTTTGCAAACAGAAAATAAGTATTTCCACCTTTTGGGGAACCTGGGCACTTTTTTACAAACTGCTTACAAGTGGGATTCAAACTGCTACTCTTCCGGTTCCATTTTTATTTGCAGAGTAAGACAAATGCCGCAAAGACTGTCTACTTCTGTTTCTGAAGCGAGGTTCAGAATGGCCTATTTCGGAAGGGTGGGGTGCAGCCCTGGCCCAGCCCAGCCCCTTAATGGACGTCTCAACTTGACTCTGAGCCTAACAGGATAGGAGGTGCCTCGTCCTAGGGGGTGAGGCTGCAACAGATCCCACAGCCACAGAGGAAGTCTCCAGTGGGAACAGGGTGATGCCTCACCCTTTGTGCACTTCCCATACTTAGCTGGACCAGTCCCATCTTATTTCCGGGCTTCTGCCTCAATTTCTCCATTAAAGGTGAACTCTGAGGCCCTGACATCTTGCTTGGCTCACTCCAGCGCTCTCCTTCTAGGAGATCAGGCTCTGAGCCCCATTTCTTCCTCTCTGCAAACAGACTCATTCAGGTGAGAATGCCAGCTCTGCCACTCACTGGCAGTGTGGGCTCAGGAACACTGCTCAAGGTCACTGAACTTGGGCTTTCTCAGGGATTCAATCATTTATTTAACAAATATTTTACCGAGTGTCAACCTGAGTCAGGTACCATGCCAGGTGCTGGAGAGCCAATAGGTGCACAGGTACATTAAATGCTTGCAAGGAACCTACCAAGGAAAAGGATACTTGGTGGTTGATGCTAAAGATGGGCAGGCGCCATGTGCTTGAGGCCCAGAGACCCCAGAGCAGCAGCCTGCAGTGGGAGCCCCTGTGGTCGGGAAGCAGAAGACGTGAGCTAAACTCCGAAGTGGGTGCAGGGGCAGGAAGGCGTTCACTGGAGACAAACAGCTGTGCCAAAGGAACAAAAACCTAGACTTGAAAGAAGTTCCAGAAATCTGGGGCACAGGGTGGTAGCGGTTAGGGAGATACCACAGAACTACGCCAGAAAGCTCCCTAAGGTCCTTACACAGGCTTTAAATCATTGGTAAAATCCCCACTTTGTAGAACATGAAGTTGAATAAACCTTAGAGGGGGCCGATGCCTGGAACCCAGTATGGTTACATGTGGGGAACCACCTTGTAAGGCACGGGTCAGCCTGCCCACACCCCTGCCTGGGTTTGGGGATGCCCCACCTCTCTGCTCCTTGGCCCTCTGCATATACACACACTCATTCTTACTTTCACACACACATATGCTCCAAGTACACACACACGGTTGTGCTTTGCTAAAACTCAGTTCTTTGGCAACGGAGCTAAAACAGGGTCCCACACATCCCTTACCCAGTCAAACCTGCATGCAAAACCTGTCTGTCTCACTCCCCTTACGCCCTACCCCCTGGGCCTATACTAAGCCCCAACATACCTGGCCGGGAGTGCACCCCCAAAGGGTAGACACAGAACTGGCCTTCCTGCCTGGACTGCCCTTCTTCTCTTTCTTCAGCATGCACCCTCCTCAGGGCACCTTCTATGACCCTCCTCCGGTTTCAAGCTGGTTCTGCACGTCCTGGGCTTTACCTCTCTGATAGCATCTGCCATCATTCCCTAGAGCTGCAGGCTGTCCAGCCTGACCTCTGCCTCAGCCATATCTGTGCCCTCAGCCCTGAACACAGCCAGCAAGGGGGGAAGGGTGCACAGCAGGAGGGTGTAGGTGGCACGAACACGCCACCAAACGCTGCCCTGCACCAGTATGTACAGGTTGTGGATTCCCAGAGAAACCCCCTATAGCTGAGGACACCAGGTCTCGGGGTTTGCGCGCCCTCCTTCCCAGCAACTACGTCTCCGCTGCACTGTGCAACACCCTCACCCCTTCTGGGGCCTGCTGTGGGGGGTTGGGGGGCGGACGGGCTCTGTGGTCTCCGGAAGCTCTGCAATGTGCAGAGGAAGCAGCTGACTCTGGGGAACTCGTTCTCTCAGGCCTGGCCTGGGGGGCTTTTCGTTTTATGTAATATCCTAATAATCTATAGACCCACAGCTCGGCACCTGCAGAAGGTCATGGGCCTGGTTCCAAATCGCCTTTTTCAGTCGACTGGAACAGTTTACACCAAGAAAAAAAAATGTTTTGATGAGCAGGGCTTTTGCCAGCTCCTCGCCAAGGAAGCCCTGATCCTCACATGTGAATCTCGCCCTCTCCGCCTCCTCCGAGTGCGACTGCCCTGATAAGGTGTTAGGGAAAGGGGGATCCAAAGCCTGCTGGGCTCTAACAGGGCATGTCTTGGTCTCATCGTCTAATTGATTTAGGGGTCCCCGAGCCCTCACACAGATGTGGCTCATAGCGTGTGTTCAACGAGAGCTCGTCAGCACCAGCTGCACTGCCTTGTCTCCAAGGACAGGAACTTCTGACAAAATGGCATTTTCCACCAAAAGGAGACCTAGGCCGAGGGTACACGTACTTCTATCAAACAACTCAGCCCCCAAGTGGACCTCAGCAGTACGCCTTAAACTGCTCGCGTCCAGCCACAAACCCAGCTCGGACGATGCAGTTGGCGCTTGCTGCTTCTCTTCTGTCTCCGAGAAATCTGGTGGCTTCCATGAGCACAGTCACCTCCAGGCACTAAAATGGAGCAAAACCGTCTTGTGACTCTGAATCAACGTTAGCCAGGGTAGGTCTGTGCGCCAGGCACTCCTGGACCTACCACGTACGTGTCTCTGCAAGGGTGGCCTTGGGCCATTTGCAAATGAAAGAACAGGCCCAGAAAGGCCGGACTCGTGCCCACATAGTATAGCCACTATCTAGACCTGGCAGTGGATGCAATGCCAGGGAGGTGCTCGGGCTCCCTTAGACCAACACAATCATACTACAAAGTGAGGGGCCTGGGGCTAGCATTTGGCAATGCTGTCAGGGAGGCTGTCCTCACACACAGCGGGGGATGAGAACCCCAGCACTTAAGCGGGCTGCGTCAGGTGATGGTCTGTCTTTTCTTGTCGAATGAGCAGCTGCTATGCACGTGGCACTCTGCTGGCTGTGAGGGGAAAGCCTTCCAGAAGCAGGTCCTGCCCTCCCGGAGCACTGAGAATCAGGACCCCCATGGCAAGGAGGACAGAAGCGAGCCCTGAAGGCTAGAAGGAGTCAGCCAAGGATGGCCGCCTCCCAGCTGGTCCCCTGCCACTTTGGATTCCACTTTGCAGCAAACTTGGCCAAAAAGGCCAGGCAGCCAATATTCTTAGGTTGCTCCAGGCTCCTTTCTCCTCAAATCTTGAATTTCCAACCTCCGACCCTGATCTTCCCACACTGCCTCCCGTGCTCCCAACAGGACCAATTCCTCTTGCCCAAGTTCCCATGTTCCCTCCTGCCCCCTTGGGTTCCTTCTAGTCTTTGTCCTTGTCCCCTGAGCACATCTCTTCACAGACCCCTCACACAACTCTCTGGTCTCACCTACCCCATGGGCCACAGCCACTGCAGACTGGCTAGATTTAGAACCTCATTCATCTTCAGGCATTCACTTACAACTGCAAGAAGTTTTCACAGGCCACCTTTTCCTCCAAATCCAACACCCTTTCCTGTAAGTGGTTCCCCCTGAGGCCACATGGCCACACACCCTGCACGCTGTATCGCTGTATCGAGGCACCATCTTTGACCCTGCTCTTCAATTGAGTCCTGCCACCTCCTCCTAAGCATCTTCCAGATTGAAACAAGAGCCCCTGGCATTTATCGAGTGCATGGCTTTAACAGACACCATCTCACTGAGTCCCACAGCAGCCCTGCAGGGTGCTCAAGGTGTGAAGAGACTCAATCAGGGAAGCCTCACACAGTCCTCAGGCTGTGGCCAAGGGTGACTGAGGCTGTTGAAGGGAAAACAGAGATGGCCAGATGTCCCTTCCCTAGAGATACTTTTCATCTGGTGGGGAAAAAGAATGAGACCAGCTCAAATGTCCAAGTTCTGTGCTACTTCCCCACACAGCTCCCTGGGCTACCTTGGGGTCAAAATGATACTCTGACCAAATAACATGCCAGGTGCTGCCAGGTGCCCCCACGGGAAGGG
Organism: Arctocebus calabarensis; assembly: GCA_963573935.1. NCBI lineage: Eukaryota > Metazoa > Chordata > Mammalia > Primates > Lorisidae > Arctocebus > Arctocebus calabarensis. The sequence continues at coordinate 11,614 of CAUYON010060687.1, forward strand.
ACACATCCACAGGGAGGCAGCCCTGCTCTCCAGAACACACGATGCTGCCACCCACTCACTGAGTTCAGGCACTCGCCGCCTAGCAAACAGATGCCAAAGTGGCACAACCTGTCCCCATGAGCTCAAAGCTGGTGGCAGCTCACATCCATCCTGGCAGAGGGACGAGAGGACACAATGCCCCACTGGAAGCATGTCTCATGGACCTGAGCAGGGGACTGGTGGGACTCCATGATGGGATAGCACTGACCACTCCTGGTCCACTGGGGTGGGGGTGCCCTGGCAATCTCTCAGAGTAATAGGCGAAATTGTGTACCCCGCAAAGATATATCAGTCCTAACCACTAGTAACTGTGACCTTATTTGGAAATAGCACTTTTGCAGATATAATCAACTTAAAATAAGGTCATACTGGGTGGGTGGGGGGGCTACACCCAATGACTAACATCTTTGTAAGACAAGGAAGAGGGAGATTTGGTCGCAGACGTGCAGACACACTGGAGAAGGCTGTGTGGAGACAGAAGCAGAGACTGGCGTAACGTGGCTACAGGCCAACCCCAGAGATTGTCAGAACCACCAGAGACTGAGCAGAGGCAAGGAATGAGCCTCCCCCAGAGCCTCCGGAGAGAGCAGCATCCTGCTGACACCCGGATTTCAGACTTCTCATCTCCAGAACTGGAGAGCAATACGATTCTATTGTTTGACCCCACCCAGTTAGTGGTACTGTTACAGCGACACTAAGAGACTAAACATTCAGCCAGGACATGTGACAAGCTGCAGAGAACCAAGATCAGAAACACCCTTCCACCATACAGGGAGGTGAACTTGGCATGACGTTGTCTGTGGTTAACCTGGCAGCAGAAACTCTGGCCCACTTTCCTGTTCCATCCCTTACTTGCTGGGTGGCCCTGGGCGAGCTCGGGGGCAGTCTGCCATTTTGGGCTGTAGACCCTGCTCACCTAAATTGCTAAATTCCACTATGCCCATGAAGAAGCTTTACAAACAAAACTCATTAGGTGAAATCACGGGGCTCTTGCCCAGAGAGGAGGGCAGGAGTTATTCCAAAAGCCAGAGGTTTTCTCCAAAAAAAGAATAAATACTCAAAGTTGAGGTCATTCTCACAGGCACCCCCACTCTGTCTTGGGACACTGGAGTGGGTAAAGGACAGGGCCCCCACTTGCTGCTCCCTGCTCCAGGGAAACCCCAAGGAGGTGGGAACCTGGGTTTCCCTTCCAAAGGGGAAGCACTTTCAGAAATCAGTCACTTTGAATGTATGTGCATAGGCCAAACATTTGCTCATTTTGTTCAAAAATGTTTGCTAGACCTGATTCCTAATTTGCAAACATTAGTTCAACTTCCACATTGCCAGAGGGCTATCTTTCTAAATCATAGACTGGATATCTTTCATCACTGCTCTGCACACCAACCTTGGTTTGCTTGGGACACAGGTCAACTACTCTTGCTGCTGTCCAGGTTCTGCTATTATTGTTAAATGACCTCTGTGGACTCCTAAGGCCATGGGTCCCCAGTGTAAATCCACAGACTGGTTCAGCTCTATGACCAAAGTGAAGCAGTCTGTGACAAAATGAGAAAACCACAAGGACAATGTACTCTTATTGCTTAATCATCCTTGACTAATTCAATTAATTAATTAAAAACACTTAAAAATTCTAATATTAAAGTCTTCCTTTTTTTAAAAAAATTATTTATTGTACAACGGTGATAGAGAACAATTAAAATTGGGCAATTTTATGCCATTTGCACAATTAAATACATTTCTTCACCTAAGTACATCAAAAAGCTGGCAATCACAACCCTAAACCATGAATCGGTTTTGGAGCAAAGATAGAGTGAAAGTGCCATTCTTTCTCCCCAACCCCAGCACACACTCCCTGCAGACCTGACACCAATGACAGTTCCTGCGGGGCAGTTCTCTCTACCACCCAACCCCTCTATTCAGCCATAGCTGCTTAGGGCTCCTCACTAAGCTGGTCACTCTGCTTCCCTCCTGGGGATTTAGGTCCCCAAGGAGGAGGAGTGAGTTGTGAGGCCACTCAGATGTGGGACTGAGGCTGCTAATGTAGGGTGATTATTATTTGGCCATGTGCTCAGAGGAGCAAGAAGAAAAAGCCAGAGAGAGAGAGAAAAAGAAAGTACCAGGTGGTTAAGACTTAGGGCCCCAGACAGAGAGAAAGGAAGACATTCTCCTCTAATGATTTTCAGGGTAGCATTTCTCCTTTATTTAGCGGACTGCACTTCTTGCTTTGGTTTCCGTAAATGCCGGTTCCTTATCACAAATCTCCAGTCACTCATAGCTATTTGCTAACGGTTCTGCCTTTGTGCTCCTCGAAGTTACACGAGAACAGAGACCAGGTAGGGTTTGTGAAATGCCACACGCAGAGCGGCTGCTTATCACAAAGCTGTTTTCTCCACAGAGGAGGGGATGATTCCCGGATGGAGAGCTGGCTGGGGTGTCTAAAGCTTATGACCCCAGACCTAATGGCCTCAGGCAGCAGCCAGGAAAGCCATGTCCCTACACTGCCACCACCCCCTGCAGCAGTGGATCGCCTGGCACACTTGAGCCTACAGTTAAACTTCCGCAGCACACTTAAATTATATTGATAAAAAAAAAAAAAAAAATTAGTAAAAAGGAATATACTTACTGTGCTTTGAACTTCTATTCCTGAAAATAATTTAATTAATGATCTGTAAAATTTTTCACGACACACCTAACATCCTCTCGCGGCACTCACCAGTGTGCCGAGCACACTGGTTAAAAACCACTGCTTTACAGGGCCACTCTGCTCTCGCTGTCAGGGAGACGCGAAAGGGGGCCCTTTCCTCGTCTCTGATTTCAGAGACCAGCCCAAAGCCCGACAGGAGAGGAGGCTCCATGGGCTTACAAAGAAGATGGGTCTTTGCTTATGTCCCTTCTCACCAGGGAAGTCTGTCCTGAGTGAAGGACTGGGAGAGAAGAGGCCCAGAGTCACTGGAACAGTCTGCTCCTGGTCACGGGGCTCATTCTCAGACTAGCAGAGGAGACCAGGACAGAAGAACCGGTAGGGGAGGCCAGGGAGAGACAGGAGGGAGGGGACGGAAGGGAAGGCCAGATTCTCCGCTGGATGCAGCAGGAACAGGACCCAGCGCCCACGAAGATGGTTCAATTTATTTTCAAATCAGAAAGAAAAAAAAAATGAACTTTTGGGTAGAAGAAAATGTTTTAATATAGTACATTACTGTAGGCATTTTTATATCAACTCAGTCATAGACGAATTTTTAATTTTTTTTTTTTTCTCCCACGGAGGAAGGGGTCCATGAAGGCAGAGAGGACCTGAAGACAGTGAGAACCTGGCTCTGGGGACAGGAAGGGAGGCCAGAGGATGGCAAGGAGGTGAGGACAGGTGGTCTGCACCAGAGCATGCTGCTAAGGCCCCTTTGAGCTGCGGGAGCAGCACCTGGCCCCTCATACAGCTTTGCTTCCTTCTTTGGGGAGGACATCTAAGGGGGCAACGGGGAACAGTGCAGATGTTTACAGAGCTCCAGCTTATGGAGCACACGGTGCACAGGGTTTGAAACTTCAGAGGATGACGGTCCCAGCTACACCCCACTCTGCTGCCTTCCAGTGGTCTAGCCTGTGCCACCAGCTAAGCTCTCCATGGTGGCCTAAACATGCTGCCTCTATCAAAAATTACATGGATGCTATAAATATATACAGGTGTTTCATACCCATAATAATGAAAAATTAAAAATTAAAAAACAACAAAATATATGATGCCAATTCTTCAGCTCTCTTCCCATCTAAAGATAGAGTCTAAATACCCATCTGACATCTTTGAATATAGACTGGCCTTAGAGACCTGCTTCTAATGATATTCCAGAAGTGACACTGCATGACTTCTGAAGCTGATATTCCAGTAGTGACACTGCATAACTTCTGAGGTTTGATCACAAAAGATAATACAGACAGATCCCCCTCCCCTTGGGTTCAGTGGACCCCTGAACCACAGGCAGGAAGTGCTGCAACCCTGCCAGCCACCTTCAGGGAGACATAGGGAGTCCAAGCTATGCCAGCCTCCTCACCCTTGTCCCCAGGCTGTGTGCCACTTCTCAGCCCAGGTGCCAGACACAAGAGGAAAACTTCCAGAGGATTCTAGCCCTAGCCACAGTCTGACTGTGACCTCACACGAGGTTCTCAGCAAGGACCACCTAGCTGAGCAAACAAATGGTTACTAATATTCCAAGTAATTATTTAGGGTCGGTTTTATATGTAGCAGTAAATACTCCCCAAGCCTTAGTTTCTTCATCTGTAAAATGGGAATAATAAAAGTAACTCCTTGACCAAACTGTTGTAGATTCAATGAAAAAGTACATGAAAAGTACCTATGTGGTACAGGGACCTCACACACATTAAGCATCCAGTATATAAAAGCTAGGATCGTCGTTAATTTCTATTATTATGCCCCTTTTTTCAGAAGAGAAAACAGTGCTCGCTAAGGCTACAGCAAACTGTCCAAGAAACATAGACTGAGTTAGAGGATAAGCTCAGATTTAAATACAGGTCTATCTAACTAGTTTTTTTTTTTTGAGAACAGCTTCAAATGCAAGGTACATGCCCCCTGGAAGCAGCTGTGACAGCCATCAAAATGTTATTGAAGAACTGCCATTCCTATGATGGGATTGTAGGAACAGAGATCAGTCAGTCAAGCGCAGGACAATCTGGGACTTACTAGGTCCCTGCCCAGAAAAACAGAAGGAACTATGATGAACTGCCCAGCACGTCTTAATAATAACCACCCTGAACAACGGCACAGCACCCATACATTTTCCAAACTGTTTTATCATCCATCAGTGATTGAGTCCCCACCCCATGAGGATGGTTTTTATAGCTTTGCAGACCTCTTTCATTTAAACTAAGAGTCAATAAGGTGGTGAAACCTATGAAATTTACCCGTAGGCAGATTACTTCTGTCTAAAACTGCAATAATTCATGGGTCTCCCAAGATTATTTACCTAATGCATGTATTTGCTAAGTACAGGGGTTAAAAACCTGGGAAAGTTTGCAAATAATTCCCTTATGTTCCACAGGGCTGTGATGGATGCATTTTGTGAGCGGGAACTGTACTTACAGATCTGCCCTATAGTAAGCCCTGAAGGTTTTACTGTTTTGAAGTCAGCTGGCACAACTGAAGTCAGCTTCTCGCACGTTTCGGAGAACTGACTAGACAAGGTCTAGAACAGTCGAGAGAGCCAGGATGCTCCAAAAGCTCGGATGGGCTCACTGTTGAGCAAGTCCCGTTCCACACTGCACTTCTCATCAGTCACTAGCCGGCTGGGAGCAGCCCGTACTGGGGATCCAGGGAACGGACAGTTGACAGAAGACAGCAGAGCCAGTGATAGGGATACCGCAAGGTGGTTTAGGCTCAACTTAGGGTGTGCAAAGCAGCCCCGAGGGCCAGGATGAAAAGCTCCCGTTCTCAGGACTCCCCAGAGCTAACAGTGACCTCAGTGTCCATGCCCAGATACTGCCAACTATTCTAATCTGCTCTGATAACTTGCTACCAAATTCCTTTCTCTGCTTGCACTAAACCTCCACACAAGCTTCAGAAATCAAGCAGCAAGCAAAGGGCCGGGTATTAGGGTCACGCCCAGGCCCGTGGCTCCTTTAGAAAAGGCAAAGGAACAAGGAGAAGGCCTCATTCTCCATGCCTGGTGGGTAGCAGGACAGTGTGAGAACAAACTGTCCACTTTCCAGCAGACTTCTGCCAGCATCGGGCCCTGCATGTAAGCCAACATCAAAGATCATGACGGATTCCAGAATGATTTGAAGTCCTGCTCGGCCACAAGTCCACTTAACTTCTCTTGGCCTTGGTTTGTCGACATGTAAATGGGACCAATGGAGGATGAAGCTGCATCCCTCTCCTAGGCCCACATTCTGGGGCACACAACCCTCCAGAGGGCAGCAGCTCTTCCCCTGGAGGCAAACTGCCTGGACACTCTGCCCTTGGCGTGATTGGCAGCCAGCCAGTCATGAAGAAGGCTCTTTGCCAATTCCAAACTCCCCAGAAAAACCCAGAAAGCAGCTAAACGTTTGCCCACTGGCTTGTGGAACATGTTTCGTTCCCTCTCTCTCTCTTGCCCTTAGCAGTGTGAAGGCGAAGGTGGAGGACAAGGGTATAACCACCTGCACCCTCAGACATTCTTCTTCATGTCCCATCTGTCCAGCCACCTCTGCAGAAGTTGGTTTCAAAGCAAATGGTCACAGAGTGGCACATGCTTTGGTTCCTAACACTGACCACCATTTCTCACCCATTAAGCTGCACAGCTGGGGGAAGCTCAGGGAAGCCGGCCGGCAAATACATGCCCTGCATTCCCTCCGCTGTTCATGTAGGTCTGGGTGCATTGTTTTTAGGCCAGGAGCAGCCTGAATGCGTTTGCAGAGGCACAGGGAGACCCAGGGCTCGGTGAATCTGGCTGGGACACTGCCCGCTCCATTTCCTGTTGGCTAGAGTCCATCATGGCTGGGCAGCAAGTGCTGGAGCCAGCAGCTACCTCACTTTCCCTCCGAGCCCTGTCAGGGTTGGCAGAGCTGGGGTCCAGGCAGCAAGGTCTGGAGGCTCAGTCAATACATACAGACAAGTGGAGACACTGTGGTCAGAGAAACCAATGCATCTTCTTGAACACTGTATATATCTTTGCTATCCTATGATACAGAGGGCATAGGAGGGTCATAAACATAGCCACCAGCTATCTTTTAAAAAAACCACACCCTCACTCAAATCCCCCCCATGGCTCCCATCACTTACAAGACAGGGAACACTCCTTACCCTGGCATTCAAGACCCACAGCAGCCCCTGGCATTCAAAAGCCGATGCAGCCTCCGCTCTCCAGCGTCACTTGTCACCTATCTCCGATTGTCAGGCCTCTGTGCTTCTGCTTATACTTTTCCTCCTACCTGGAAAGCCTCATCTCTGCTTGACAAATTCCTACTCATCTCTCAAGGCTCCGGTCAAATGCCCCTGGCCAAATCCACCTCTCCGATTTCTGCCATCTCAGGACACGTCAATCACTCTAATTAGCTACAGGTAGTTACATAAGAGATTCCCCAATGGTCTCTGAGTCCTTGGAAGATAGGAACATCTTGTTTATCCCCAAACCACCATGCCTTGTGGCCTCTTGGTAAAAGCTTGGCCAATGTGTAAACAGCAAGTATCCCAAAGAAGATCAATGTTAAGAGTGAAAATGTTTCCCTCCATGAGATTCAAGGAAGAGGAACCGCAATGAGCAGGACCTACATAGGTCTGAAGTCGTTGTGGCCTTCTTCATGCTGACAATTTGCTGGGTAGGCTGGCTTCCAGGGAACCAAGAATTTGTGCTATGTCCTGACCAGGTGTCCCATATCAGAGACTCCACAACTCCACAGATCTCTGCTCACTGCTGGAAGCAAATCATACCAAATGGTCTCTCTCTTCCACTCTCTGCACTCTGCTCACTTTGGAAGCAAATCTTACCAAATGTTCTATCTACCTCTCTCTTTCACTCGTTAAGGGATTGGTATTTCTGAATGCAGTTTCCTTACCTTAGGCCCCAAGAGGGTAAGGAAACAGGCCAGATAAACAGGCCAGAGTGCTTCTTCTTCAACAAAAGGGGAGAAAGGTCAGTTTTCATACAGTTTCATCTGTATGAAAGCAAGAGTGTCAGGCAGAGATACAACCATGCAGATGTGTATCACGGCCTCAGAAAGGTGCCTGGAAGTAGCAGGTGCCTGAGAATATCTGCGTAAGGAAAAGGAGGAGGGACAGCGGGGTTGCTGGGATCAAAGGCGGCTGAGCAAATAGTCTAGCCCAAGAGAGGTCCAGTCTATTTCCAGGAATTTCCTCTGAAAGAGATTTCTGGAGCCACTTTGACAATCCAGAAGGTACCCTGACGGCCTGCCAGCCTATACAACATGATGCCCAGAATTAAAGAGCTTCTAAACCAACATTTACTGTGGTGGTGGCGGGCCCAGAAACATATCTGCCCAAGTGGGCTGAAGGATATCTGTATGGATTTTCAAAGCAGTGGTGGTACAGAAAGCCGCAGCTCCACAGGGGTATTCCCCATCCTCCCAGCACCCTCATTTGCCAATCCCTGGGTCCTGTGGCTCCCTGGGAGTGCACACCTGGAAGCTGGGTGCATTCTAGGGCTGGCATGAAGGCCACTGTGGCCTGCAGAGGGAAGCAAGGAGCACTAGAAGGAAAGAAGGTGACATGAAGGACCAGACCTCGTGCAGCGCACTGGGCCACCTTAAGGCCCTTGGCTATTGCTCTCAGGGACACAGGGAGGACCTATGAGCTAACACTCACTCTGGGTGCCCACTCTGGATGCAGTGGGTGGGTGGGAAAGAGCAGGAAGAGTGTTTAAGAGAGCCCCATGGCTTGGAAAGCTTAGTGGTGGGTGGCGTGGGGTGAGAATGGCTGGCATGGGTGGTGTGGGGCAGGGCTGCCACATTCTGAAGACTACGGAGCAAAAAGGACCGTGAGTATAAGCCAACTGGTGGTCCCTGAGATGGGAATGACCTAGGAGTGCATAAGAAATACAGATTCCAGACCTTTCTTCCTCAGAGGTTCTTACTCAGCAGGTCTGCAAAAAGGCCTATGAACGTGCATTTCAATAAGCTCACCTGATCCTCTCATGAAAGTGGTCCCTGGATCACACTTGGGAAGAATCCTGCAGTGGCTCAGTCCTCTCACTTGAAACCAGCAGAGGGCCAGAGAAGGGTGGAGGCTGGTGCCAGGCACCCAGAGGAAATGAGAGAGGGTACCCTCACTGCCGGCCTGCCTACACATCCCGCTGCAACGCTAAGCCCTCGGATTTTGCACAGACCTCCTTTAAAGAGACAGAAGGTATCCTGACATCCAGACCTCCTGGAACAGCAGCAGTGTACGACACACTCAGCTGGCAGTGTCCAGCCACTGCAGCCTCAATGCCTGGCAAGGCCTAGACCAGGGCTGGCGCTCCATACATTTTTGTTAAATTGTTAACAATTGAAATATGCCTGATGAAAGAATGATGGGGGCTGATCTCAGTAATTAGATGGGACCAGAGAGAGGCACGCCCCATGCACCATGCCTGCACAGGTGGACAAAGCAGAGCTCAGACACCACGGGGACGTCCTAGAGCAGGCTGAGGGCAAGCAGCCCTGGTGTAGAAGCTGCATCTACAGGGAATTTTCGGACTGAGGAGGCAATGCTGATCTTGTCATTAAAATTGATGGAGGAACAGTCTCAACATTCCCTTTGAGAAAACAGGTGTGTTTTTCCACTCCTGGTTTCAGATGAAGAATACAGAATGCAGGCTTTCATTTCTACCATTAGATTTTAACATGGCAAAGCTGAGCTTACTGTTTTAGAAGTACTCCGCAAAGCCCTCTCAGCAAGTGAGAGGGAACCGTACACTTTCCTAAATCATGCTAGGCTTCCACGCTATGCTCTCCAGGCACATTCACTTTATTTAAAAATGTAAGACTTATCAATACTGATCATTAACAGATAATTGTCATTATCACCCATATTTTTGAATTAAAAGGAATCAAGCATCCTGCGTGGATTGGGATACTCAGAGCATATTAGCAGATAGAAGCTGACGATAAACTGGCTCTTCTGCCGCCTGATGCTAATGAGGCCATGTAGCAGCTCATCACAGGTTATGAAGAAACAGAACCAAATGCGAACACATCAACCCTCACAAACCACAATCTGACATCGTGACTCAGGATTCAATAATGCTGGTCCACTGAGGCCTTTGGGCAAGCAAACACAAAGACACACCTCTCTGAGTCTAGGGGGAAAGGCTTCTGAAGGTATATACATACGTCTTTAACCACACAAGTGTCATCTATGCTTCTCATAGGCCACGTACAAAGATAATATGAAAACACCTAAAATTCTTTAGTAAATTTATTTTGTGATTTCTGATGCTAGAAATGAATGTTAAATCATTTCTACTGATCATAAGCCAAATAACTATTCATAGTAATCACAAATCAGGGGCCCTGGACTTCACTGCCTTCTTAGTTCATTCCCATTGACGCTTCAGCATAGCTGCTTTTGCATTTCCCACTTTTTAATAGCCACGCAGATTAGCTATCTGACTCAAAGCTAAAGCCATTAGACGCCTGTCCTCTCAAAGTTTGCAGAAAATGCAGACTTTGTGGGCCTCAATGGGGACAGGCATGGTTATTCTATATTTACCAAATCGAAAAACTGTGTTGACTGCTAAGATGTTGTTGATACTTCACAGATCACAGGTGAATCGCAGTCCAGTTTTCTAACTCGTTCTGTCTGTTTTTTCTCATTAATAACCTATCATAAAACTTGAAGTTTTTGGCATATAAGCAGCTCAGTAATACAAGGAAGGTGAGGGGGTGCTGTTTGTTCAGACATCACTCACACAACATGGGCAAGGCCACCATCAGAGCTGGGAATATTTTCAACTGCTGGTGAAGAAAACCAGTCTGAGTATCATTATTACAACAAAAAGCAGAGTGATGGGGAAAAGTGTATTTCAATGATTTTCCTTTAATTCCTTGAGAATTGCCTGTTATAGATAGGACTCTATCGTCTCTGGTCCTGTGTACGGTTGGTAGCCAGCTCTGCAGAGACCTATAACAAAGAACAACAGTGTGTGGACTTCTGAAGGCCACCTCAGTATCTCCATATGGAAACATCTCTATTTGGTTGCTTTAAAACTTCTTCAAGACCTACATTTCTTTCTGAGTCCTAGAAATTCTTAAGAGCTGTAGGCGAACCTGTAAGGCAGTGATTTTCAACTGGTGTGCTGCAAAAATTTTTAAAGATCATTAATGAAATTATTTTCAAAAGAAATTCAAAGCACAGTATATTCTTTTACTCTTTTTTTTTTGGAACAACGTAATTTAAGTGTGCCGTGGAAGTTTAACTATAGGTTCAAGTGTGCTGGGAGATTAAAAAAAGGGTGAAAAAATACTGCTTAAAAGGTCTTCTGTGTGTTTCTCTCAATTCCTTCTCTAGTTTGCTGTTTGGGGCAGGAATTAGCTTGCTTGGCACCCCGGAGAAGGAGAAATGGTCCGTTTGAAAGCTTCTGTTACATATTCTGTGCTCCTTTATCAGGAGGAACAGATAAGCAACACCTTTGGAAACACCCCCGCGTCAGTTTGTGATCACTTTCCACAGAACCCCAGGGTGACGTGGGACCTAAAGAAGTTATATTAGCTTCTCCTTTTAGGGTTACACTTAGCTTCTTTCTGAATCTCGCTGGGAATGAATGCATATACCTTCATGTAGTTAAGAGAAACTCAACGTACTAATAAAAATCCCAGTGAATTCAGAAGTCTCTTGGTAGCCACATCACCTCTGCATGTTACCTATAACCTATATCAAATCTTCTGCATTCTTTTTCAGTGCCATGTATTACCTAGAAATTTGATAGAAAGGACACAGTTTGGCTGCCAGAAAGACACATTGCAGCAACACTTAAAATAAGATATAGCACGGGTGCACGGGTTGATTTAAACCCTAGCAGAGTACATTTAACATCTTGCTTTAGTTCTGCCACTTCATCATCATCATCATCATGATTATTATTATTATTATCAGCTTCAGCACTCTGAGACCAGGTTCTTTACCTAGAACATGGGGTTAATAATATCTGCTCTGCAGAGCTGTAACGACAAAATGTTTATGGATTGGTGGTTCCTTTCTCCTGCCCTCTAATATGAAAATGGTTGCAGCTTCCCCAGGAAGCCTGACCTTAGGCGACACAGTACCTTAGATGTCACAAAGAAGACTCCACCCACGGAACCTGGCAAAAATACCACTGCTTAATTGACAAACTTCTTTCTCACCATTTCTCAGCTTCTCAGGGCTGTAATTAAAGTACGCTCCATTTTCAAAACAACTGAAAACAGTAATTACATACTTCTCTTCTTACCTTCCAGGAACAGCCTGAAATTGAGGCAAAATTCCAAGTCCCCTGGACCTCAAAGCCATGCAGATAAAATGTCATATTCTTCCCACCCCATTGACCCAAATTACATAATGGCCCATGCATCTCCTGCCACATGGATCCTAGAGATGGATTACAGCTCATTTGAGTTCTCTCGGATGTGTGCCGAAGGGAACCCTGGGAGGGAAGCTGGCATAATCACCTTAAAGATGGAAGTTCCATCCTTACACACCGTCAGGGTATGGTGTCTCCACTTAGCATCTTATAAATAGCATCTTCTGTAAAGACCAGTTCCTTACTGTTTATATGGATGTCTAATTGAAAAAGTTATGTAACCTTAAATAGTACAGAGCATTCTGGAGCTATTAATAACCAGCTGCATCCGAATTCTGAGGCTTCTTCAAGCTTAGAGTTGGAGGGCATCATCTGATACTAACCTGCACACACACACACAGATACAGGTATACACACCCATTGTGCTATGTAAACCCAGACCCAGAGAATGGGATTGTTTTGTCATGGCCACAAAGCCTATGAACAAGAGAGTCAGGGATAAATTTCAGGTTTCCAGGCCTCTGGAAGCCGCTCTTTACCTCTTTATCCCCAACATATCTACTAGTGCATCCTCAGTGATGCACAAATGCTGCAGCCCTCCAACTAAGTCCTCAAAATGCCAAACCTGACAGCTATGATCTTAAGAGTTCCTGGTCTAAAGTCCTGAGTTAGAAACGGTAAGCAAACAAGGGAAATGCCTCATTGTTGTTATTGATTTATAATACACATCCTTCCTGTTCTCCCAAAAGAACCTGAGAAACTTAAAACATATAAATATGAGGCCTTGGTACGTGCGGCATGGAGGAGTTCAGTTTCAGAGTTCTCCCAGGAAAGACATGGGTTTAAGACAAAGAAAAAATTGAAAAGGAAGAAGTTATTCCTAATTGCTCATTTTCACATGGGGGAATAAAAAGAGCAAAAAAAAAAAAAAAAGTGAGAAAACTGATGAATTAAAAACTAAATATCAGTAGAAGGAATAATGTTTTATTGTGTAATCCAGCTTGTGGCTAGTAGTGGTATGTTATATGACAAAAAAATTGTTATTTCATAATTATATTAACATTTTCAACAGTAATGTAATGAAGATTATTTCTCCACATTTATTTGTATTCGAAACCTTACCAGTTAATCATAAATAGCTAAAATACACAATGCTGAGAGATTAATATTCTCACACAAGATGTGTTATTTTTCCCTTCACAGACCCTAAAAGCCTGTCAAAAATGAAAGCTTTGCTCTTTGGTCACAAAACCTGCTGAGAGCTTAGCTGCTGGGAAAAAAGATAGGACATGCCTATTTCATTTGGGATTCAGGAACACTTTAAGAGGTTCATTAATCTACATCTTAAAAAGACCAATGACAGCCCCATTAACAGCCCATAGGTCAAATTGATGAATTTAGCTGTAATCAACAGCCAAGAAAACTAAGTCAGAATCTGAATATCCTGGTGGCCCTCTACCTTCTTATTACAGTCCCCTGGAGTCCACACCTGCACAGTCTCCACCTATCACTGACTTATCAAACAGTGGGGTTGAAAGTCTAAAAAAAAATCACGTTGTTTACATGCAGTAATTGTTTAGGCTGGGGTTTACCTATACAAATATGATTGACTCTTTTGGGGAGGGACAGGCAATGTTCACCAGCTTGCTGCCTTCTAGCCTGCCGATGTCTAGTCAATGCACTGTATACAATCACTTCTTAGGGCATAATGTCATCTTTCCACCTGAAAAGGCTAACCATCCCATAACTGCAATCTGGCACCTTAGGACCTTTTATAGCCACCATGCTTTGGCCCAATAAATAATGTACTAAAACACAGCTCCAGCTTTATCTCCTTTGGGCTGAACATACATCTCATGGCTCCCTGGGTACCAAACCTTTGTCTTAGAAATCAACTACCCATTTAGTGCAGAACTCTTAGTCCAAGCATCTAGACTAAGATGCCCCAGACTCACAGGATGTCCCACTCATAAAATCATTTAGTTAGATTACAGGGGATCTGAGAGGTCATCCAGCCCAAACCTGCTCCTTCTACTAAGAGGGATATACAGGCCCCTTTTTGCTAAGGGACTTTCCTACACCAACACAGCATTGTACATGTCATGTAGACAAGTGAGCTCAATACCTTGTGACTCCACCATTGAAATAAGATGCTCAGGCCAGGACCAAATGATTCCATTTGGCTTCCTTCTTCAAGACTGAACTAAATGCACTTAAGCAAACAATTAAAAACTGCAAACCAGAGAATTGGGGAAAAACAGAAGGCCTCACGTCTGCATTTAAACCCCTTTTCCAGCTATGAAGTTCTGCCAATGAGGAGGGTTGACAAATATGAGCAAAGATCTGGTCAGTCCCCGCTTGGCGACCATCTGAGTTCAGCCCCAACTTCTACTAAGTCACCATCTTCAAGACTTACACAGCCAGGGGGGCAGGTACCCTTGGTCAACCCTCAGAAAGGTTTAGGGTGCTGTTCCGAGGTTTTGGCACACAGCACAGAAGGGACACACAGGAGGAACTGAATACAGTCCATTCCATCGTTCGAGAGGCCTGGGAAAACAGAATCTTGGGAAAGAAATCACCCTGGAAACATATCATCCTCTCACCTTAACTAAGAGAACTAGTGCCACACTTACAGTACACATTAGGGATTAGTAGGATGGATAAAAAATGCATGCTACCAGCAATTTATTTCATCAGAGAAAATACTCATTGGAACAAATATTTCACACACATGCAATGACTCTTGAGAGGCAAGCAGTTAGCAGAAGAAACGGGACAGATGATTATGTTACAAACGATCAGCTTGGTGAAGCAGCAGAGTATCCTAGTTTCCAATTCTGGTCTACCCACTCCTTAGCCTTGTGACTTTAATTAAACCATTCAATCTCTTCAGGGCTCAGTTTCCTGATCTGTGTCATGGAGAAAAGGGAACCTACTTCCTAGAGTGGTTTTAAAGAGGTACACTGCCCAACACAGCCCAGACGCGCACTAAATATGAGTTGACTTGCATCCCTCAAATGCCAAGTCTGACCCCGGCTGCATACACTATCATTATCTAGACCAAACAGGTCCCCTGCCTTCATGTGAAGCCTGCATCTCTCTCCTCGAAGGCCGAGGAAAGCACCAAATCTTGAAAGTGCTGGGACAGTTCAGATGGGGCTTGGGGGGTCAGGTAAATTGATGGATTAAATCAGAAGCCCCGCAGGTCTTCAGGCTCTGAGTGGGGGGCGGGTAGGGCGCTCACAGGCGGCCACCGAGCCCCGCGAAGGGGCTTTGTTCCCAAGGCGGAGGGCCTGCCTGGCTTACCGAGAAGCGCATCCGGAGGCGGTTGGGGGGCGCGCGGGGCACGCAGCAGAGCCACAGCCCGGCCCGGGCCGGGGGCACCGGAGCCGGAGGAAGGAGAGGAGGAGGAGGAGGAGAAAAAGGAGGCTGCCGCCGGCTCCTGCCTCATTCTCCCGGGCAGCGTTGACCCGCTGGCCGCTGCCGGCTGGGACTGGCCGCCTGGCGCTGAACCCCACGCACTGTGCTCATGTCCCCGTCCGCCGCTGGCGAGGTGTGCGCACAGCTGGGTCTTCTCTCGGCGGCAGCTGGGGGCTCCTCGTGCCCCGCGCCGGGGCTCGGCGGAAGGACCTCGGGAAGCAGAGCGTAGGGGAAAAGAGAGAGAGGCAGAGCGTGAGAGCGCGTAGAGCTGCGCCCCGCGGGGCCGAGGACGGAGCCGCCCCACCCACCGCGCCCGAGCCCCGCGCTGCGCGCCCGGCAGGACGCCGAGCCACAGAAACTTTAGCACATGGCCAGTCCCGCGGTCGCGGTGGCCGAAGCCGCGTCGCTCGCAGAGCGCCCCCCACTCCCTCCCGGACCCAGAGCTCAGCTTACTAGCAGCGACCGCGTCCGCAGCGGCGCGGCGCCCACCCGGCCGCGCGCAGAGCGGTGCGCACCGGCTTGGTTGGAGAAAGGGGCGGAGGGTGTCGGGGTCCCTGGAGGGGAGGGCACCTCGGCGACGGCGACAGGCGCTGGTTAAGGCATCCTGGGAGGGGGAGTCGCGCCGGCTGGCGTCCGCAGGCCCGGAGCGGGGAGGGTCCCAGTCCCCCCAGCCCCCGCCCTGCGGCGCAGCCGCTGACGACTAGCGCGGGCTTCCCCGGCCCCAGGTCTGCGGAGCCCGCCCCGTTACCTAGCGACTCGCTCCGGGGAGCCCACGCTGACGCGCGCGACTAGCCGGGCTGCCGCAGCCGAGGGTGGGGAGGACAGCGGAGGGGTGGGGAGCTCCAGCGCGGGGAGGGCTGGTGGCCGCGGGCGGAGCTCCTTCCTCCCTCCGCTTCCCCTTCTACTTTGGGGAGGGAGTCCGAGGAGGACGTGGCCTCAGCCTGGCGGTGGAGGATGGGTGGTCCGCGCTGGGCGGGAGTGGCTAGAGGCAGGCACGGAGATGCTCCTTCCCTTGCAATGGGGATGCAGCAGCAGGTGGCGGCGACGTGGCCCGTGGAGGCCGGGCGACCACAGGCGCGCGGAAACGAGCCGGTCCCCGACGGGAGCGCGATGAAAGTGGCCGTGGACGGGTGTGTGTGTGACACGCTTCCACCCCACGTGTGGTACATGGGGACCTGGGGATGCTGGTAAAAGAGGTACCTCCTCCTTTCTTTGGTCTCTCGCCCTCCTTTCTGGACATTTTGCTCCTGTGCTGTCCCCTCATCATGGAAGCGCAGATCGCTCAGCTCTCTGCTCTGAGCTCCTTCCTCTGGTCCTCCAGACCACAAGGATGGCCTGGTCGTTGGATGTAGATGTGTCCTGGTCAAACCACTATCTCCCTGCCTGCCCGTTGGCGCCTTTCCACCCCACTGCCCGAGTCCAGTTGCCCTCGGGGCCTTCACACGTATTGGGTTCAAATCCAGGCCTCTCCACTTGCTTACTTATATACATAGGACGTTTTTAAGTTACTTAACGTTTTTAGTAAAATGGAGTCTTTGTCCTCAAAGGTCATAGCTTAGTTCCAGTAGCTAGAGCACTCCATGAAGGTGAACGTGCATTTTCTATAAGGTGTGCAGCCTGCCTCCTGGTCCTTTGGTCCTTTGGTCCAAAATACAGCCCAATGCCAGGAAAGTGGGACAAGAGCCGTAAGACATCATCAGAGCAGGCAGAGACCACTGCCTGTGCTCATGAGGGAGCTAACTTGCCCAAGTGCACTGGGTGCCTCGGAAACAGAGCTGAGCAAAGAACCCAGGCCTCCTGACTAGCAACTTCCCAGGGCCCACTGCAGTCCTCCTTCAATAGCTGAGTGAAGGAAGCTTCCTTCTCTACTTCTCAGAAGATCCACCTGCTACGGGAAATGTTGCCTCCCTGCCACCCCTGCCACAGAATGAGAATTACCTGCCACCTCACTTACAGGACCAACTCCAGCCCTTCCCCAATCTGCTGTCTTCTCTGCCTCTCTGGAATGGATGTGGGGAGAAAGAGGCAGACTATAGGCCCTGCAGAGAAAGAGAAAGGGCAGCCTGCTGAGAGCACTCAAGCCTAACCCTGGATCTCACCAGGGCAAAGCCCCTTCCTAAGAAGTTTTGGGAAAATGGCAGGGCCTGAGTGGTTTTTGTTTGGCCCAGTGACAAGACATTTCTATTTATTTATTTATGTATTTATAGATGCCAGTAACGCCTGTTGAAAAAAAGACTTTTAAACCCAACCAAATAGAAATAAGGTCCAAAGGTAGCACTTTTCTGGGAAAAGCACTTTGCATCCCAGCCTGTGTGTAGCAGCTGCATCCCAACACTTTCCAGTGAGATTGTGAGTGACACCTCCGAGCAACAACCAGTTGTGATGGGTGGTGGCAGCCAGGCAGCCGGTCTGCAGAAACTCCAGGTCTATTCCCTGGAATCGGACTGGCAGCCAGCTCTTTCGTCAGCTCAAATTTCTCAATGTGTAGGTACAATTCAACATCTAATTTGCTCAGGGAGCCCAGTGGTTATAATAAACAAAACCTCAGAGCTTATATTCCATGCACAAACAGTATCTAAGACCCACTATTCCAGGAAACAAAGCAGCCTGTAGGGAAGTGTGATTTGACGGCTAAGCATGTCATTCACAGTTTGCAGAGATTTGAAAAATGTTGCCTGGTGCATAGCAAAAGCGGTGTGTCCATCCTTTGCAGTGTGTGTGTGGAGTTGGGGAAGAAGGTGGCAGGGAGGGCTCCCCCTACACTTGTGACTCTTCTATTTTCTCAAATAATAGATATGGGGAGTGCACAGCAAACCAGGATTAAGGAAGCCCAGAGATTACTCATCTGCAATGCAGTGGAGGACCATCTCCCCAGACTTGTAAGGAGGATCTACTGGAGTTGGGTGCAGTTAGTCATCATACGAAGATGACTTAGATAAAGCCTCTGTCTTCTGGGTCCTAATAGGAGCTTTTATAGAGGGCTTATCCCAAGTCAGGTACTCTAGGTATTAAGAACTTTATGTAGGAGAGCTCATTTAATGCCTATAGAAAAGGTGCACTATCTTTTATTAAGAGGGAAAATTTACAAAGGCTAAGTTCCCTAAAGCTGCACAGCTGGCAGATAATAGACTTGTAATAGTTGTAACTCAATCTTCCTGACCCCAAAGCCCAAGTTTCTAACAAGTACCCTATACTGTCTACCAGACTGAAAGAAAATAAGAACAATAATAATATAGCTGGTGCCTGCTTGGTGTTTAGGCTCACTGATGTGTGTGTATAGAGTCTTCAGCACGGCTCCTGAACAGAGTAAATTCTCAGTAAAAGGTAGCTATCATTGTCATCATTAGCCCCTCATGCTGTTTTGGATTGCAGCATCCTGCCTTGTAGGGGTTACCAAATGGCACTCTTAGAGGCATAGAAGAACATGGCTACACCTGTTTGCAGGGACTGCTGCTGGCTACACCCAGCAGAGGTGGTGGCGTCTGAGTTGGGTCTCCAAGCATAAGTAGGTTTTGACTAGGTGGAGAAAGCAGAAGCAAGAAGCTAACAGAAGGAGTGTACAGGGGAGGTTCACAAAGCTGTGAACAAGCAGCTCATGTGTGCAGGAGCTGAGACGGACCACAAGCAGGAAAATAAGAGGATGAAGAGATGGAACAAGTCCCAGGGATACTGAAGGACACGGGAAGAAAAATTTAGAACTGTAGAGAGACTGCTTTCCCTTTGAGATCTTAAAGGAGGCAAGCGGAGAAGGGAGTTCTCGGCCCCTGTTAGAGCTGGTTCTCTCCCAGAAAGGAGGCCAGCTCACCTGCTTAGCCTGCCAGGGAGGTGGCTAGTGGGACAAGACAGTGAAACCGAGAGCTACAGAAGACGATCCAGCCTCCAGGCAGCCGCCCATACAAAGGTTTAGTGCTTGACTGCTTGGACTAAGGCACCTCCTATCACTCATAAGGACAATAGGGTCGTGATCCTTGGCAGCCTCAGCATTTTGCAGAGACATTATGAGGGATGTGGTGCACTTCACCAATCACTGCACGTGCGAGAGAGTTTGGTGACTCGTAATGAGTATGTTGTTTGCATGAGAGGCATAAATAGTACACTCTTTCTCAGTGTATATGGCTGGCGCTTTTTGCAGACATTAGCCATAACTCGTTCATTTGTGTATTCATTCATTTAATACATATTTATTGAGTGCTTATTATATGCCCAGCCCTCTGTTGGTTCCAGGCTCTCAGGAATGAACCTGCCTTCAAGTCATTCACAGTCTAGTGAGAAGAGGGAGGCCGGTTGGCAGGATGGTGAGGCAGGACCTGGGATCATTTCCACGTGGTCTGTAGGTTGTGTGGTTTGCCCAAACGAGAGGCCCAGCCTTAGATCAAAGTGACTGAGAAGGGCTTCCTGGTGTGTGAGATTTCCAAGATGAGTCATGAGAGGTGTGTGGGAGTCAGTCCAGTGAAAGAGAAATGGGATGGGAGTGGAAGGGGAGAATGTACCAAGTTCAGGAGCAGCACTTGCGAAGATCCAGAGGTGGATTATAAGGAACTTCAAGTACTGAAAACTAGAGCCCTAGTTCTAAAAGGGAAAAGTGAAACCTAGTTCTTTCTTTTAGAAAAACTATGTGTAGTTAATCCAAGTAAGTGTAAGATGTGGTAGTACAGGATAGTGGGATTCAAGAAGGAGAAAGGAATTCCTTAGAAATGGTTCAGGAAAGGTTGGAAGTACTGCTGTTTTTAAAAAATCTGTATGTCTACTGGTTAACAACTTTTTTTTAAATAGTGCTTTGCAGTTTCCTAATCCTCTTACTTTCCACATTTCACTGGTTCTCATCACATATATGGGAGTTTGGGTGGAACAAGCCCTCAATTTCAAAGCTGAGACCTGGCAGATTTCTATGACTAGAACCTGGAGCTTCTTTCTGGGTGGTCTGGTCCTGATAATTCTTAATAATTTCTTTTTCTTTCTTTCCTTTTATTTTTTGAGACAGTCTCACTACATCACCCTTGATAGAGTACTGTGGCATCACAGCTCACAGCAACCTCCAACTCCTGGGCTTAAGCGATTCTCTTGCCTCAGCCTCCCAAGTACCTGGGACTACAGGAACCGGCCGCAACGCCCACCTATTTTTCATTGTCGTTGTTTTAGCTGGCCTGGGCCGGGTTCAAACCCACCAACCTCAGTGTATATGGCTGGCGCTATAACCACTGTGCTACAGGAATCAAGCCAATTCTTAATAATTTCATATGACTCTATGTAGTTCACAAAGCACATCTACCTCCCCGAGCTCGGCTGGCTATATTGGCATCTCCAGCTTCAGAGTAAGAAAATGCCAGCCAGGGAGGGGCAGCATCTACCCAGTAGAGCCTCCTGATCAACAGGGGATGGGAAATGATTTGGCTTCTTCAGACAGGCTGCAGTCTCTGGGCAGAGTAGAAGTTGGACCCACGTGCATTCATGTTCACTGCACTGCCTGGATCAGTGACACGGTCTGAGTGTGGGATGACATAAAAAGGACAGGCAAAGTGGAGTGAAGAGGACTCAAACATTTGTGTTGGAAAAGAATCATCTGGGTTGGAAATTTTCCTTTGAAACACCCCTATCAAAGAGGTTATAAAAAAAATGAGATAATCCTACCAACCATACTAGGAAGGTGATGCAAAACGTGAGATTAGGACAACAGAGAACAGCTGAGAGAAATGGGGAAAAGAGACAACTGGGAAGCGGTTACCATCAATTTCAAATAGAAAAAGAGCTTGATTTGCTCTTAAGTGTGACCCTAAGAGGTTGAGTTAGGCCACCAGGGACACAGTTGCTTTTTTCAGGACAAGAAAGAACACTTATAAGCTGTGGCCAATCCAGCTCAGCAGCTACTTTTGTAAACAGTCTGCCCATTTATTTATGTATTATCTATAGTACATTCATGCTAAAAGAGCAGAGTTGGTCAATGCTACAGAGACAATATGGCCCACTAAACTTAAAGCATTTAGTATCAAACCCTTTACAGGAATAATTTGCTAATCTCTAACTTAGAGCAATCCAAATACCAAATGGGCTGCCTTCCAGGTAATGACTTCCCCATGGCCAGTGGAATTCAAGCAAAAGCCGACAACTTAAGTAGTAAGGTTGAAAAGGTCCCTTTGAGATTGTAAGAGTTTAGCAGTTACTGACAATTATTCAAATTCCTTTGCTGCCTGCCAGTCTCAAAAAGTCACAGGTATAGAAAAATAATCCCCCTATAGCTCAGTCTCAGTAGTCTCAGGTCTGTGGTTTTTCATTACTAGCACCTGATGCCTGTCAAAGAGACCAAGACTTTCTCTCTCTGTTTAATATGACAAAGACAGATGAGGTATAAATTCAGATAATCTCAAGGGTGAGCATCTGTTGGAAATCTTTTCACACCCAAGCTTCTCCAGGAAAAGAGGTGTTCATGTGCAAGTTCATCAATATCGAATAGCTGTGTGGATAACTCCTGGGCCACCATTATACTGATGTGCCTCTCACATTACTGTGTGTTGGAAAGGGATTAGGTATAGTATCAGCAAATTTAGTTTTGCTGGGCTTCTGTTGGGGTATCTGGGGACATCATTCAGCAAACTTGCTGCCAGCCCTGAGCTGGGCAAAGCACTTGCCCTTGAGGAACTGATCTTCTAGGCCCCAAATAGCTTAACCAAACTGTAATGAGTATCTGCTAGATGCCCAAGGCGGGGAGAGAGATGTACACGTAGCTGTGCACCTGTCCTGCAAAGCAACAATACTGGGCAATGAATGCTATTAACAGAAATTCGACTTCTTTCCAAGTGGAATCACATACATGCCCCCCCACACACACACACATACAACATTCCAAATGATTTCTTTGAAGAAAATTTTAAAAGGCTGTGGCTGTTTCATTATCTTTTTCTCGATCAGATCGTATACAAATGGGTTCAATTGTCACATCTCGGACTGTTCCTGCAAACATCATGATGTGATGGAAACAAAATAAAATTTTCTTATGCAGTAATTCACAGCCTGCATGCAGAAGCAAAGATTTCCCAACTAGAAACGGATAATGTTCCCCTATAAACAGCATCAGCTGAGGCCACATTGGTCAAATCCTATTTCTGTGCACAAAGGATTGCGGTAACGGTCCACCTGCACCACAGTGAATTCCAGGTACTGAGTTTTTTGAAAGCGTTAGAGTTATTTAAAACTTGTTGCTCTGAGTTTCTATTCCTTTTCCCATCAAAGTAAGATGGCAGCAAGAAACTCATTTAACATTTTTATACTTTGCATTTTTCTTGCTGCTGTTTTCGTTTCCAGGGACAGAAAATCAAGGTGTTTGGGTGCAGGTAGCCACTGGCAGCGTTCCCCAGCTGAGAGACAGACACCCCTAGAGCTTGTCTCCTGAAAAACATTTGGATATTATCGAGACCCTAATGCATCTATTCTCAGACATTTAATCATGCCCCAAATCTATCTGAACCAAGCATATACTTGCTCTCCAGCTGAGGGAAATCTTAGTGTTTGGCTGTGCTTATTTTAGAATTTTAAAATACCACAAAGAATGCCAGCAATGTCCACCTGGAGACACACAAAAGAAATGCCATGAAAAATGCTTCAAGCATCCCATGTTTTCCCAGGGATACCCTCAGCTTGCGAGTCCTTTGTTTTCTGTGCCCATTTTTTGTCTGACATGACAATGCTGAGGCCCCATCTGCAGCCTTACCCTTCCCTCTGGCCACTGCACAAAAGCCCCAGGACACACGACCCTTAACCTTGTTTCCTGTTTACTATCTTCCATAGCGACAGTGTGGATGGTGTTTAATTCTTAAATGAGATGTGATTCTTGTGGGTGTGTATGTGTGGATGTGTGTCTTTTTATGGTAACTGACAGTGCATAGGGTGAGGTAATCATAGCATGTCCCCAGGTAATTACAAATAAAATGATTTCTAGATATTTCTTTTATAATTACTTGGTGGGGCGTGCTTAGTTTTGGCTCTCCAGGTAAAATTGGGAAGCATTGTTAAATTAATTGCTCTGTGTATACTAGCACACACATTACCTGATTCTGAGGATTAATATTAATGCAGTAATTTGGTTCTGCTGGGGAGATTGTCCCATAAAATAGACATTTCCATAAAATTACTGAAAATGTAAAGGTTGTCAGAGTCACTCGTTCTTCCACTTAGTCTCAACTATCCATAATGTTAAATGTTGTAAAAGTGACAAATACTCTCCAATGACAGGGAAGTCATAGTAATTAAGAGACAACGTGCCGCAGAGTTGATCTGTGATCAGAAATCATTTTTCAAAGTGCCCTCCCAGCTATACGCACACAGTTAACCATATCATCTGCTAATGTTGAAGCCAAACATCATACTGTCACCTCAGTTATGTTGAAGGATGGAACTCTTAGATGCAAGGAAGATAGAGTTCCTCACCTGGTCTTTCTAATCAAGATCCCTAGTCAGACATATTTATTGCAGCAAATCAGCTAGAGGCCATCTTGGCCTATATGAAAGTTCATAGAAAGCCAAGTCCAGCTCCAGTTCCTTGCTCTAGACTCTTATAAACGAATAAGGAGAAAAACACCTTTTCTTTTTTTTTTTTTTTTGAGACAGAGTCTCATACTGTCACCCTGGGTAGAGTTCTGTGGCATCATAGCTCACAGCAACCTCAAACTTGGGCTCGAGTGATCCTCTTAGCTCAGCCTCCCCAGTATCTGGGACTACAGGTGCCTACCACAATGCCCAGATAGTTATTTTTATTTTTAGTAGAGATGGAGTCTCACTCTTGCTCAAGGTAGTCTTGAACTTCTGAGTTGAGTTGATCCCCCCATCTTGACTTCCCAGAGTGATAGGATTACAGGGGTGACCAACTGCACCCAGCGTGGGAAAAGAATTTTCTCAGTTGGATTGCCTAGGAATGTCTTACAAAACAGAGGAATTGTTGAGTTGCTAGGATGACTATATTAATAATCCATCTAAGAATATTTCTAAGGACATTTCATTGAGTAGAGAAAGCTGATGCTTTCAATAGGAATAATTAAAATATACAAATCTCTGATATAAATTTTTTATCATAGTTACTGTCATCATTATCACGGTCAGCATTAATTGAGCTTCTGTTCTGTGCCAGGCATTTTCACATATATTATTACAACCAAAAATTGGCAAAATCACTACAAAGCTTCCATTTTACAGATGAAGAAGCAGTGATCCTAAAAGCCCAAGATATTTTTAATCTTCAAAACTCTAAATATGAGTATTTAAAATTGTTAGAAGCCATTCCTTTACCAGTAACAGTAAAACAAAATTTATATACAATTAGCCAAAATTTATATACAACCAGCCAATTACTAATAAAATGAAATATTTCTATCTCATCAATGAACAAAAACGCAGAACTTTCTAGAAATAATTTCTCCATTTTTTTAGAGTAACAAAATCAGCAATGGTTGATGGTTGTCTCTTTGCCTTCCAAATGGCTATTGTGTTAAACTATAGCTATTTTTAGAGTTATTTAGTGAGTTTCACTCACTCAAAAACAGTCACTTTACCCACTTATGGACAAAGAAAAAATGTTCTTCCATCTCTTATTTGTTTTTTGTAAACCATTAAGATTTAAGGATCAGCAACCTTGTTAAAACATCATTGGAATCCAAGATGTTTTTAGAGGTCATTGAAAATACAAGTCCAGAGGTACCTCTCTATTGGCTTCCAATCCACTTTAATTTTCTTAAGTCCTTTCAAAGCCTGGTCACTAACTGCATTTCATAGCAGCTTTTACATTAAAGAGGGAAGTCCTGCTGCTGGCTTGAGTAGAATGGGAAGGGGAGATGAAAGTGAAATGAGTGAAAATGAAAATGCATTCATGCTTTCTCCATATTCCAATCAGATTGTTGCCATTTTGGAAATGGATGGCCTCCTTGATGGGTGTGTGCACACGTGTGCGAGTATATATGTGCTTAATCAAATGGCTGGAGACATTATAAGAGAGGAGAGATGCAAGTGAACAGCACAGAAAGCAGCAGGCAGTAGCTGGTCTCTAGTGATGACTTTGAGCTAATACTCCTCTGGGGCAGACAGAACAACATCAAAAAAGAAAGCATGAATA
>CAUYON010060692.1:0-17445 GCA_963573935.1 Arctocebus calabarensis
TGAGACAGAGCCTCAAGCCGTCACCCTGGATAGAGTGCTGTGGCATCACAGCTCACAGCAACCTCCAATTCCTGGGCTCAAGTGAGTCTCTTGCCTCTGCCTCCCAAGTAGCTGGGACTACAGGTGCCCGCCACAATGCCCAGCCGTTTTTTTGGTTGCAGCTGTCATTGTTGTTTGGCAGGCTTGGGCTGGATTCGAACCCGCCAGCTCAGGTATACATGGCTGGTGCCTTAGCCCATTGAGCCACAGGCACCGAGCCTTGATATACATTTTTAAAAAGTCTCAGTTTTAATTTCTAATATGGTAAATATCAATAGGTATAACCTATATAAGTAATAGTTCTTTAAGGCCTTTAATTTTTAAGAGTATAAAGGATCATAAGACTAAAAAGTTAGAAAGCTGCTACCTTAAGTTCCTTTTTTATGGTCAGAGGTAATTCACTGTTTTAGCCAGGACAAAGCAAAAGAGGAGGACAAGCTCCTTTTCTTTTTAAGGAAGTTTGTTTTGTTTTTTTTTTAATCACTTTCACGTACGTCTAATCCCTAGAACCTAGAAAGAAGTTGCAAGGCCACACATAATATTTAGCTGGATGACCACGCGTCCAGCTAAAGAATTTTGTTAACTCTAAGAGAACAGATACTGGCATTTGTCTCTGCCACTGGCCATTGTCTGGATAAAAAACAAAAATTATAATAACTGCTATTTTTAGGATGTCTTATTGTTTATATGGTTTATCTCATTGCTTATTTCTTCTTCTTCTTTTTTTTTTGCGGTTTTGGACCTGGGCTGGGTTTGAACCTGCCACCTCCGGCATATGGGGCCAGTGCCCTACTCCTTTGAGCCACAGGCACCGCCCTCATTGTATATTTCTAACAGTCCAGTAGTTTAGATGCCAGAAGTGAAGCCCAGACTCTATCATTTAACTCAAAGGGGCACAGTAAAGATAGATTGAATTTGGTTATCAAACAGCCCTGGATTTAAATTTTAGACAACTAATTTTAGATTTACTAAAGTATGAACTGAGACAACCTTCCTGAGCTGCTCTATCCTGATTTACAAAGTGAGTTTGTAATGGCATACCTTGTGGGATTATTGTGTGATTTATATGAGATAACATATATGATGTGTTTAATTAGTATATGGTGACTGTTCAAGAAATACAGCACCAACCACATGCACCGTACATGCACATGAACCCGTCCAGTGCTAACTAAACAACAATGACAACTGCAAAAAAAAGAAAAAAGAAAAAAATACAGTTCTGGCCAGGTGGTGTGACTCATGCCTATAATCCTAGCACTCTGGGAGGCCGGAGTGGGCGGATTGCCTGAGCTGACAAGTTGGAGACCAGCCTGAGCTAGAGCGAGACCCTGTCTCTAAAAATAGCTGGGCGTTGTGGCAGACACCTGTAGTCTCAGCTACTCAGGAGGCTGAGGCAAGAGGATCACTTGAGCCCAAGAGTCTGAGGTTGCTGTGAGCTATGACAGAACAACACTACCTGAGCAAAAAAGGGAGACTCTGTCTCAAAAAAAAAGTCTCCTCTCTCATCCTTTCTTCCCTTCCCTCAATCCCATCATAACAGAGCTGTCCTATGTAATTATACGTTTTAATAACAGCCAGAGGGCCATGTGATTAATTACTAAGCATTACAGTTTGAAAGCAGTTTTAGAATCTGAACTTTGAATGGGACCGGAAGGAGTGTAGCAATTTGTAAAAGCAGAGGAAAGAAGAGATGGGATTTCAGGTGAGTGGAATAGCAAGAGCAAAACATGGAACTAAAAATCCCTAAGGCAGAGAGTATATCATCCTGGTTAAAGGCGTCAGTTAGATTTTAGCAAAATTCAAGTGTGTAAGAATAATAGGAGGTAGTGGGAAGGTCCTTGGGAAGTAGACAGGTGCTGTGGATTAGTTAAGAACAGTTAGAGGCTTTGTTCTAATGGAGTCTTTAGATAAAACTTTCTAACACAAGATAGAAGAAAAATGAAAAGTTCCTTAAGTATATAGAGTAAGTGCTTTAAAAGTTCATAAGGAAAGGAGATTACTTCTGACAGTGAGAATCTGGCTGTATAATTCTGTTCTTCTATGAATTTCATTTATGCTTATTTACAATGAAAATTATCACTTAATAGTTTTACTACAAATGTCATTTGAGGATTAAATAGAAATATCGACCACAAACAAGAGAAGATTATTGTGGAAAAATAGGATTTATATTATTCAGAACCTCTGAAAATTTTTTGCATGACTTTTGGCATTTAAACATGTATTCATAAGTTCCATATTTGGCCACTTTTAAAATAGTACTTTATCCTGAAATTTTGGAGAGATGAAATGCTAATAGAGAATCAGCATGAAGAAACAATGTTATGATTTCTGGTAAACTGAACTTTTAAGCTTGTTATTTGCATGTTTGAAAATTCTTTTATATTATAATGGTAATAAAGATTACATAGTGTGTATCGACATTTTATCTTAGGAATGCAGCTGTTTATCATTCATATTATTTCTGTATTATAGTATTAAATAATTTTATACAGTATACCAAAGCAACTTGTATGTAGAGTTTGATTTGTTTGGAGTTTTTTTGTTTGCTTTTGCAAAGATTGTTAAATTTTATTATTCCATATAGACATAAATATTTTCTAACTTATAGTTACAAAATATACATAATAAATTTGAAAAGAAAACATTTCCCAGGCGTTTCTTTGAAAATAAAGTTTTTGATTTTTTTTGCTCCTCTTTTAGGTCAAAGTTGGGAATTGCAATACTCCTAAACCAAGCTTCTTTGATTTTGAAGGAAAGCAAAAATGGTAAGAAATTCTTAGAATCTTTTTTTTTTTTTGAGAAAGAGTCTCATTTTGTTGCCCTCGGTAGAGTGCTGTGGCAGCACAGCTCACAGCAATCTCCAACTCCTGAGCTTAGGCAATTCTCTTACCTCAGCCTCCTGAGCAGTTGGGACTATAGGCACCCGCCACAACACCCAGCTATTTTTTTATTGTTGCAGTTTGGCCGGGCCCGAACCTTGCCACCCTTGGTATATGGGGACCGGCGCCCCACTCACTGAGCAAGAGGTGCCGCCCAATTCTTAGAATCTTTTAATGATGTTGTTGAGAATGGCTTAGGTGTTTAGGTGTTAGAAAGTAGTGAGCTAATTAACAAGTATTTTTTATTAATCCCTCTCTTCTACAGACTGTGCTAATGGTAAGCAGTTGGGAGAGGGATTAAAAGAATCTGCTTTTAGCTAAGTATCCTAAAGGATTTTCTTATGTCACTGTATCTAAGTAGTTCGCAGCAGGCCTACATACCTTGCTTATTTTGTAGTAGTTGAGTAACCACAACAGCTATTGCTTGAGATTTTCCTTTCCTACCATACAGCCCCTATGAGT
Source organism: Arctocebus calabarensis (assembly GCA_963573935.1). Lineage (NCBI taxonomy): Eukaryota > Metazoa > Chordata > Mammalia > Primates > Lorisidae > Arctocebus > Arctocebus calabarensis. The sequence goes on from CAUYON010060692.1 coordinate 3,387, forward strand.
TGCTACTTTTCCCCTCTGTAGGGATCTTTGGAAGATGGCCAGAAGGATGAGAAGAGGGAAGAACAGAATAAATCCCCATTTTTCACTCCCCTGTTCCCCTGTTGTAACTTTATCTTCTTGTCTGCGGATGTTTCTCTGTTCTTGCCCTACCCACCCTACAGGAAACAGTACTTATAATAATCTCTTGAAAGAAGGGGGGAAAAGCCCCCAAACCAGATACTGAGTCTGTCTTTGAATATGTGAAAATATACTCTTCTCTAATTTTTTTACTTATAATTCAGAGGTTCCCTCTTATCATTTATTAGGCCTTATTTTGTCTTTGTCTAAGTGAAAAAAAAAGAAATTGCATACAATAGGGCATCTTAGTTATAAAGGAGAAGACTTTGGGGGCATAAACCCTGGAATTAAAAGAAATACAGAGAATAGAGTTTTTTTTTTGAAAAAGATGAAATATGGTTACATAGAGAGGAATTGTTTAAAAGAGGGATTCTGACTTTACATTTAGAATAGTCCTACACAGAATTTGATCCACTGGATAAATTGCCTATCTGCCAACTCTTTTACCCAACTGTGAGAAGCTACAGATCGTGAACCTGGATGTAAATTACTATGTCACTAACCACACTGTTTAGTTCTGCTGCTGAACTTTTTTTTTGTCGGTAGCACATTCTCAGTGAAGGAAACAGTGCATTGAGTTATATTCTGGCATGAGTTTCCTTGGTTGGTGATAACAAAAGATCTCTGGCATTTTATTACTATTCTGGAGAATGCCTTATGTAACTTTTAGTGCGAGTTTTTTGTTTTAATTTGTGAAAGTTTTTAAGTTCATTATTTTTCCTTGTTTTTAGCAATTAAAATACGTTTAGATTTTGTAACCATCATAATGATAATTCAAGCAAGAATCACCAATGTTTACCTGTAATCCTAGTACTCTGTGAGGCTGAGGCAGGTGGATTGCTTGAGCTCACGAGTTTGAGGGCCAGCCTGAGCAAAAGCAAGACCCCATCTATACTAAAAATAGAAAAACTGAGGCAAGAGGATTGCTTGAGCCTAAGAGTTGGAGGTTGCTATGAGCTATAACACTACCACACTCCACCCAGAGCAATAGCTTGACACACCGTTTCAAAAAAAAAAAAAAAAAAAAAAAAATTCATCAATGTATAGTAAAACATTAGATGAAAAAGTATTGGGGAAAAATATTGGACAAATCTATTGCTAAAACATTAGATGACACTTTGGGAGGCTGAGGAGGGTGGATTGCCTGAGTTCACAAGTTCAAGACTAGTCTGAGCTAAAGCAAGACCCCATCTCTTCAAAGAAAAAAAAAAAATCCAAAGTTGTTGGTTTCTGCAGTACCAGCAACAAAGGAGGCTGAGGCAAGAGAATTGGTTGAGCCTGAGTCTGAGGTTGCTGTGAGCTATGATGCCATTGTACTCTACCAGGGGAGACAAAGTGAGACTCTGTCTAAAAAAAAAAAAAAAGGGGGCAGTGCCTGTGGCTCAAAGGAGTAGGGTGCCGACCCCATATGCCGGAGGTGGCGGGTTCAAACCCAGCCCAGGCCAAAAACCGCAAAAAAAAAAAAAAAAAAAAAAGATAAAACACTGTTGGACAACAAAACTATGGGTTATAGGCTGACCCATGGTTTACTTAACTAATTAGAAAAGAGAAAACTGGCAGATAATACCTTTACCAAGTCATCAGTCTTATTGATAGTGGAACAAACTGAAAACAGGAGAGTTGTAAAGGACATGTCACTTAGATACTGCTCTTGCTGAAATATTAAACCTGGTTTTAATTATGATTAATCATTTTTGACAAGGACACTATGTAGGTGAGGAAACAATCAGACAAATCCAAATTTAGGGATATTTTGTAAAACAATTAGTGTGGACTCTTAAAAAAGTGTTAATACCATGGAAGACAAAAAAGACTATGGATTTATGAAACTCAGTGCTATATGTGAGTCTTGATTGGCTCCTGGTCTGGGAGAAGAAAGCCCTAAAGGACATTATTGGGACAATCAGGTTTTTATATGATGGTATTGGTGACAAATTCCCAGTTTATATAAGCTGATATATTTAGGGGTGAAGTGTTAAGATGTATATAAGTAACTCTGAAGAGGTTGAGAGAAGGGCAGCGCCTGTGGCTCAGTGGGCGGGGCGCCGGCCCAATATGCAGAGGGTAGTGGGTTCAAACCCGCCCTGGCCAGTAACAAAAAATAGCCAAGCGTTGTGGCGGGTGCCTATAGTCCCAGTTACTCAGGAGGCTGAGGAAAGAGAATCGCGTAAGCCCAAGAGTTGGAGGTTGCTGTGAGGAGGTTGTTGTGTGCTGCCATGGCAACTGAGGGCAATAAAGTGAGACTTTCTCTCTTAAAAAAAAAAAAAAGAGGCGCAGTGCCTGTGGCTCAGAGGAGTAGGGCACTGGCCCCATATATTGGAGGTGGTGGGTTCAAACCCAGCCCTGGCCAAAAAAAAAAAAAAAAAAGAGATTGAGAGAAAATAAATTTAGAAAGCATAGAGTGATGCTATCTTCATCATCAGAGCAGGAAGTTAGTGAAAAAACTGTGAGACTGTGTTCTGTTTTACAGTGGATCAAGGAAATAGAGAAACCCTGGTTGGAAGTAGAAAGAATTGGCAGGGAAATACCAAGGGCCTGTTGAGGTAGCCTGCAGAAAAAAAATGAAAGCGATGACCCAAACTGGGGCTCAGGATTAAAATGTTACTTTAGTATTTATATTGTAGGAAGTCACCTCCTACTTTCTGACTCATTAGTATAGTTACTGCTGCCCTCACCTTCCCTCACTTTTGAAGTCCCTGACCAAGGCCTCAGGATTGACCATTGGTAGTTTATAGATGCGATAACAGCAGAAAGGAAAGGTAGATTTCTTGCATTTGAAGTAAGAAGTGTGATACATTGTCTCAGGAAATATTGTTTTTTGTGTGATGATTAATATTCATGTTACCAAAATGCAATAAGCAGTTATAATTCATAGTATAAGAACTACCTCTGTTGTATTGTAGACACATATTTTCAACAGGGGTGAAGATTGGGTTTTGAGGAATGATAAAATCTTAGATTACAGTGGTTTGTAGTCTTCTAATACTCAACAGATATGCAATATATCTGTGTTACTAAAATTTCATGGAGGAGGGTAGCACCTGTGGCTCAAAGGAGTAGGGCGTGGGCCTCATATACCAGAGGTGTTGGGTTCAAACCCAACCCCGGCCAAAAAAAAAATTCATGGAGGAGGGTGATTAGGAAAAAAACTAAAAATACTTCATAGGCGTGATAAGGTTTATATTGTTAGACCAGTGTAAATGCAGAAAGAGAGGGCTCCTCTATGCACAGCTTGTCTTTATATCTGTGCCTTTGAAATATCTTTATACCCTTATGTATGTAAATTTTTCTAATAATAAAGAGAAATATGCTGTTTTCATTATTTACATATTTAATAACAGGTCCTTTTTTATACTCTACACTATAGGGAAGCATGGAAAGCACTTGGTGATTCAAGCCCCAGGCAAGCAATGCAGGAATATATTGCAGTAGTTAAAAATTTAGATCCAGGTTGGAATCCTCAGGTAAGACTTAATGATTATAAATAATACTTTCTAAAAACTTATCTTTCTCTCAAATCAGTGTTTAAAATGAAGCTTAGGCTTAAGTAACATGCTCCAAGTTTTACTTTTTTGAAACTGAACAAGTTATTGTAATATTTAAGAATACTATTCCTTATAAATGAACATAATCAGTTACTGATGTTGATAACTTCTCTGAATTATAGAGAATTTTTAAAAGCATAAGAATTTTAATCATTTAAGAACTCAGTTCATGTCAGAATTTGAAAGAGTTTAACTTGAGTTCATCATTGTAATCCTGAGAGAACGTTCTTCTTGGATGTTTTTTTATGATCACCTTCTGTGCAAGTACAGAATGTTTATTGATAAAGATAGAAAAGGAATAAGATATATATCTGTAATTATGTAGTTTAAAGTATAATAGAAAAGATAAAACATATCAAAAGTATGTGTTTACTCTTCTCTTCTCTCTCTTCCCCCCTCTACCCCCTTGTGTCTCCTCTCTGTCTCCTCTCTCTCTCTCTCTCTCCCCCTTCTCTCTCTTCTCTCCTCTCTTCCCCCGTTTCTCTCTCTCTTCTCTCTTCCTTAATGCTGCTCTGCAGCTTCCCCTGCCAATAAAGACCTTTCATACAAAAAAAAAAAAAAAAAAGTAAGTGTTTAATAGTATAAAACAGGTGGCACCTGTAGCTTAGTGGGTAGGGCGCCAGCCACATACATCAAGGCTGGTGAGTTTGAACCCAACCTGGGCCAGCTAAAGCAACAATGACAACTGCAACAAAAAAAATAACTGGGCTTTATGGGCTCCTATAGTCCTAGCTGCTTGGGAGGCTGAGGCAAGAGAATCGCTTAAGCCCAAGGTTTGAGGTTTATGTGAGCTGTGACGCTACAGCACTCTACCGAGGGCAACATAGTAAGACTCTGTCTCCAAAAAAAAAAAAAGAAAAAAAAGTATAAAACAATAATAATGCAAATGGTAGGGAATGCAGCAGCAGAAGAGATTACTTTGGGAGCAGTGGATATTGTTCCTTAAATATACCCTGTTTTTCTGTTATACTTAGTGGAGAACATCTAGAAAGAAGTTAGTACATATAGGGTTTCTATTTTATTTAAAATATTTTTAAACACATGGTTAACAGGTATTTCAGTAGAATAGAGGCTACATTCTATCATACCAAAAATGCAAACTAAATTTTTTTCAATCAAAATATTTAGGCCAAACATTTTAGTGGTGAATGAATTCAACAATTTTCAATGTTTTTATGATAATTGAATTATTTCATGGGTACATAGTTGTTACTAATATGAAGGAACTTTGTTCCATCAATCATGAAATCTTAAAATCGCATAGTTTTACGTACCTTAAGAGATTATATGTTATGAAATATAAAGGTATTTCTTAATTAAGAGTACAAGGGGGCTCGGCGCCTGTAGCTCAAGTGGCTATGGCGCTAGCCACATACGCCAGAGCTGGTGGGTTTGAATCCAGACTGGGCCTGCCAAACAACATTGACAACTACAACCAAAAAATAACTGGGCTTTGTGATAGGTGCCTGTAGTCCCAGCTACTTGGGAGGGTGAGGCAAGAGAATTGCCTAAGCCCAGGAGTTGGAGGTTGCTGTGAGCTGTGATGCCACAGCACTCTACCCAGGACAATAGCTTGAGGCTCTGTCTCAAAAAAAAAAAAAAAAAATAGAGTACAAGGGGAGAAATAACCAACCTAGAATATGATATAATTGTTTTTGGGAAGTCATTGAATAATTTCCTAATGTTTTTAATGTGCATGAATATCATTTTTAGAAATCTTTTATTAGTTTTGTAAAATACCAAATATGTATACAAATATATATCATGAAAGTATTAAACTTAAAATTCGAAATTCAGTGGTCAAAGCAGACCAGGGGACCCCTGAGATGGACCCAGCCTGACTACATATGGCACAGTGTTTGAAAATGAGACAAAACTTGCATTTGATTGCCTTAGGCAGAATACTTTTCAGATCCAGTCATTGTGGACTCATAATGCCGCAGCACTCTGTCTAGGGCAACTGAGTGAGACTCTGTCTCAAAAAAAAAAAAAAAAAAAAGAAAAGAATAAAAATGTTGGCTCGGTGCCTGTGGCTCAAGTGGCTAAAGCACCAGCCACATACACCTGAGCTGGCAGGTTCAAATCCAGCCTGGGCCCGCCAAACGACAATGACGGCTACAACCAAAAAAATAGCCGGGTGTTGTGGCGGGCGTCTGTAGTCTCAGCTACTTGGGAGGCAGAGCCAGGAGTTGGAGGTTGCTGTGAGCTGTGGTGTGACAGCACTCTACCCAGGGTGGTAGCTTGAGGCTCTGTCTCAAAAAAAAGAATAAAAATGTCTAAATCTTCTCTATTGAACATACTCTTGGGTAAATAGAATCAAAGATATTTTCACATTCTTTAATGAATTATACATTAAGTAATAATAAACTTAAAACTTAATGTGTTATTTCATATATTAAACAATGATACATTAAAATTATGTTATTTTAAAAATAAAAATCTAGTTGTAAAAAGGAATTTTATGTTTTATTTATATTTTAATTTTTACTTTAAACACTCTGAGCTGGCTCCCTTTGACTTACAGCCTTTTTTTTTCCTTTGCTCTTAGATTGGTAAGAGATAGATCATAAGCTCAATCTCAGAAGAGATTTGGTATTCAGTTCATTATCTGAATGAGAATAATTTTCTTTTGATAACTTGTTTCTAAAAAAATAAGAGCAAGAATCATATCCTGAATGCTGAGTTCTGTGCACGTGTTGACCTTTGATAGCATCAGAAAAATCTTAAGAGAAACTATTGTTAACTGCCTTTTAAAGATGAAGAAATTTAGGCATAGAGGTTTAGGAACTTGCCTAAAATTGGCCAGCAAACAAATGATGGCACTGGAATTTAGACCTAAGTTTATGAGTCTAAAGCTCCATTTGTTTTGGACACAGAGTTGCTGTGTTGCTGTTGGTAGACAGCTGTGGCGTCAGAGCTCACAGCAATCTCCAACTCCTGGGCTTAGGCAATTCTTTTGCCTTAGCCTCCCAGTAGCCCAAAGCCCCATTCTTAATGACTTTGCTGTCTGTTTTAGAGTTGACATTTGAAATGTATCTGTAACATAAATTTAGATATTTGTATGGGTATAAGATATTCAAGTAAAAGTAATTACTATTTTTGTCAAGCTACATGGTACCTTGAAGTATAAAATGAATAAAATACTTTAACATGCAACCCTTTGACCATGTTTTCTTTTATATACTATCATCTTAAGAGTGTTGTTCATTGTCCAGTATAATCAAGGTAGTTTTTTTGCCTTTATTTATTTGGTTCTAGGGAGATGGGGTAAGTGTTTATTTTGATAATTTATTTTAAAAGGTTCAAGAATAGAACAAGAAATTTCTATATGGGCTTTATCTAGATTCATGAATTTTTTTAAATTTTTAATTAATTAATTAATTAATTATTTTAGGCACAGAGCCTCACTTTATTGCCCTTGGTAGAGTGCTGTGGCGTCACAGCTCACAGCAACCTCCAACTCCTGGGCTTAGGCAATTCTCTTGCCTTAGCCTCCCAAGTAGCTGGGACTATAGGCGCCTGCCAGAACGCCTGGCTATTTTTTGTTGCAGTTTGGCCGGAGCCGGTTTCAACCTGCCACCTTCGGTATATGGGGCCAGTGCCCTACCCACCGAGTCACAGGCACCCCCCAGATTCACCAGTTATTATATTAGCTTTACCATAGTCTGTCTTTCTTTACACACACACACACACACACACAAACACACACACAGAGTATATAACACACATGTTTGAAGAAATTTTTCTAAACTATTTGAGATAAGTTGGGTACATCATATCCTTTTATCACTAAATACTTGAGTGTTTATTTTCTATGTATATAAACCTTCTCTTGCGTAGTAGTTTCCCTACCCCCAATTCTCAGGGTGGATGTTCTAAGACCCCCACTGGGTACCTGAAGCTATGGATAGTACCAAACTCCATTGCCATCAATTGGAAAATGTTCCTGTTCGTGTCTTCTATCCACAAATTTAATGTCTTTTCCATCTTAACTAATTATTTGTCACTCATTGTGGCAATAACTTTTGAAATATTTTGAGGTTTGAGGTATGATAGTGATAGCAAGATTTTCTTTATTCTTCACAATTTCATGGAAAGATTTGTTATTACTGTAAGTCTTAGTTTTAGCTTATGATTTTTTATTTTTTTTATTTTTTTTGAGACAGAGTCTCACTATGTCACCCTTGGTAGAGCAAGCGTCACAGCTCATAGCAACCTTAAACTTTTGGGCTGAAGCAATTCTCTTACCTCACCTTCCCAGGTAGCTGGGACTACAGTCACTCACCACAATGCCCGGCTATTTTTTGTAGCAGTTGTCATTATCATTTAGCTGGCCTGGGCCGATTAGAACTCAGATCCCTTGGTGTATGTGGCTGTTGCAATAACCACTGTGCTATGGGCGCTGAGCCAGATCCTTTTTTTCTTAAATTGAGAACTTTAATCTTTTCAGTTAAAGGAAGAAATTATGACTTCTATTTGGCATATCCAAATTGCCAGTATCACTTTTCTTGTGCTTTGGGGCCATTATTAAGTAAAATATGGGTTACTTGAAAATAGACAGTAGATCTGATCACCATGAGGGCAACTAAGTGACTAATACGCAGGTAATATATTCAGCGTGAATATGCTGGACGAAGAGATGATTTCACATCCTGGGCAGGATGAAGTAGGGTGGCGTGAGATTTCATCGTGTTATCCACGTGGTGCACAATTTAAAATTCATGAATTGTTTATTTGTCAGATTTTCAATTTAATATTTTGGACAGCAGTTGATCATGGTAACTGAAGCCAGGTAAGGTGATACTGCGGATGGAGAAGGAGACTACTATATAACCACAACATAATTATCAATTTCAGAGATTTTAACATTTAGTATTATTTTCAGATCTATAGGCCATATTCAAATTTATCTATTTATTCATTTATTTTTGAGACAGAGTCTCACTATGTTACCCTTGGCAGAGTGCTATGGCATCAAAGCTCACAGACTCTTGGGCTTAAGCGATTTCCTTGCCTCAGCCTCCCACGTAGCTGGGACTACAGGCGCCTGCCATAACGCCCAGCTATGTTTTGTTGCAGTTTGGCTGGGGCTGTGTTCAGACCCACCACCCTTGGTATGTGGGGCCAGTGCCCTAACCACTGAGCTATGGGCATTGAACCTTATCTTTTATTTTAAAAACATCCTTTATAATTATTTCTTTAAATTCTGGTTCAGGATCTAACCCAGGATCATGCATTGTATTTAGTTGTCCTATCTGTTGAGTCATCTTTTATCACAGTTTCACAGCTTTTCTTTTTCTTTCTTGGCCATGATTTTTTACCCCAATTTTTTAGAGAGATGTAGTCTCATTATGTTTTCTAGGCTGAACTTGCTTAAACTCCTGGACTCAAGCAGTTCTCTCACCTCAGCCTCGCAAGTAGCTGGGACTACAAGCATGCACCACATCACCTGCTGATGTTATATAGGTCAATTGTTTTGTATAGTATTTCTCATTTTGTGCTTGTTAGATGTTTCCTTATAACTAGGGTCAGATAATAACTTTGTGGAGGAATACCACAGATTTTGGCCTTCTCAATGAATTACATCAGGTAGTAGTTATTATTTGTCCCAGTATTGGTAATGTTAACTTTAAACATTTGATTAAGGCAGTGTCTGCTGGATTTTTCTACTGAACTTACTATTTTTTCCTTTGTAATTAATGAGTAATTTGTAGGGAGATACTTTGAGACTATATGTAGACATCCTTTTCCTAATCAGATCTTATCCACTAAGTTTAAACATTAATTAGTTAATGATTTTCTAACTCTATAATTGCTTCTACACTTACTATTTAGCATTCCGCTATGGGGATCGGCTTTCCCTTTTTCCTCCTTTTATTTATTTATTCATGATCAAGAACTGTGAAAGGTCTAAGATTTTATTCTATTTGCAAGCAAATACGTTAGACAGTTAACTGTTCCTTAAATGATGGCAGAAGGCAAAAGATTCCTGGGTTATAGCCAAAGGACTTTATTATTCATGGCATGGCACACTGTATGAGCTTCATTTGGTTTGCATTGATCTTTTTTTTGTATCCCTCAAGTCCCACAGGAGTGATGCAGGTGGGTCACGTTGGATTTCTGCATGTGTAGTGGGTTGTGCTATAGGAAAGGAGCACCGAGTTATAGCCATTTGCTGCTTTTATGGCAGGTAGAAACAAGCCTTTCTTTGTCAGGGGTTGGAGAGATATTATTTCATCTATGAAGGCCCAGGTAAAGAGTGATCAGGGCCTGATGTACTGAACAAGAACGTGTCAGGACACTCAGAGCCCAGTAGATTGCCTCTCTCAATATTCATGTGTTCATACTAGTTTAGAATCATGGATTTCTGTTTTATTTACTGGGATATCATCCATTAACATCATTCACTTGGCCAGTTGGAGTCCTTCAAGATGGCTCTTGTGTCCTTTTGACATGTCCTTATTATTTCTTGAGTATTTTCTTTTTTTTTTTTGGCACATAGTACTCCAAATTGTAGTAGTTTCTTAGGGTGTCAGGGTTCCAGGGGAACCCTGGCCCAAGCTGGGGGCCAACAAGGGAGACAGCACTGAAGGAAGAAGGGGACTTCGTGCCAACATAATGTATAAAGTCTGAGAGGTTAGAGAGGCATGCATTGTCTCATGCACTGATTGAGGCAATGCAGCTCTGATCCACTCTCTCAGGGTCTTTTATTGTGCTCACAAAATAGGATTAGAGGGAAAGCTCGACTTCCATGCAGGTGGTGTAATCTGGAACACAGGATAAAGGAATGTCTGGAATGGTCTGATAACATATATTTAGAAAAGGGCGGGAGGAAGCACGTTTTATCCCTGCAGGGCAGATATCTTAACTTCTGTGATCTAAACTGATCAAAAGTCCAAAGATCTTAACCTGCCTATTCTGCTGATCCCCTCCCCTCCATGCAGGGGTGGTCATGTTGATATTCCCTTGACTGGGCTGCCTCCAGGCTCCTTTTTTCTTTGGTGATCTGAATTGTAGGACCGTGGAGGGATCAGCCTCCCATACTAGGGCTGTTGTAACAAAGTACCACAAACTAGTACTTTCTGGCTTAAAACAGCAGGAATTTATTCCCTCACACTTCTGGAGGATAGAAGTCCAAAGGAAAGTGTTAGTAGAGCCATAACTTCTTTAGAGGTTATAGGGGAGAATCCTTCTTTGCCTGTTCTGGTTTCTAGTGGTCTCAGCATTCCTTGGCTTGTGGCAGTGTACCTCCAGTCTCTGCCTCTGCCTTCACATGGTCTTTGTCCCTGTGTTTCTATATCCAAATCTCTCTCCTTTTTCTTGTAAAGACACAGTCATGGATTCAGGGCCTACCTTAATCTAGTATGACATCATTTTAACCTACATCTTCAAAGACCCTTCTTTCCAAGAAAGGTCTCATTTACAGGTACCTGGAGGACATATCTTTTTGGGAGACAATTCAACCAACTTGTCTGATTTCTCTGCCCCAGTCTTGGAATTGGTTGATTCCTGTGGACCCTTTAGTAGAGAATAGTATTTAGAAACCAAGATCTGTGTGTTCTGGTATGTTCCTTGCTACTGGGGTGTCATTGTTCCAGGCCCTCTCAGGAGACAGACCTAAATAACACATACCCTCAAATGTATGTATATATAGATACATATGCACATACACACTTTTATCTATACATGTATACATATTTACACAGTTATACACATAGATGATCATAATAAACATGTGTACATAACTTACATAACTTTCACAATGTACATCATATGTCAATATTTATATATTATATATTAAAAACCACTAATTCCAACCCAACACTACAAGACAGGTTCTAGTCTTTCCTTTTTCTATATATATTTTTTAATAATTTTATTAAATCATAATTGTGTACATTGGTGCAGAATGTGCTTCATATACAATCAGAAATATTTTGATCATACTGTTAGAGATAGCCTTCATGGCATTTTCTTGATTACTATATGAAGACATTGATACTCTACATTTAATAAGTTTCACCAGTACCCTGCTAAGATGCACTGTAGGTGTGATCCCACTAATTGCCCTCCCTCCACCATCCTCCCCCCTCCTCTCCCCTCCCTTTCCCTTTTCCCTGTATTCTTGTGCTATAAATGGGTTTTAACCTTCATATGAAAGCTATAAATTAGGTTCATATTAGGGCTGAATACATTGGATACTTTTTCTTCCATTCTTGAGATACTTTGCTAAGAAGAATATGTTCCAGCTCCATCCACTTTTTCTGTATTTGTATCTCTTTCCTCTAATATAACCTTGACTCCCAAGTGTCCTCAGTGTATTTACTCATTTGCTCAAGCCTAAAGTACATGGAAAGTAGTTTGAGAATTGCTAACCAGTGAAAAGCAACTTTACCAACTGAAATTGTTTATAGGAGTTTTGTAATTAGGCAAAATATATGTACAGTGAAATGCTTAAGTCTTTAGTGTATAAATTGATGAGTTTAACAGATAACAAGGTCCTTTTGTAAAGACTTCGATGCAGTGGGAAAATTATTGCATCCCAGTCACCTTGTTTTTTTTCTGACTGTGACTTAATTGACACTTGAGAGCTTAAGATTCTTTTAATGTGAGTGCCCTGAGCCATGAAGTAACCCTGTTCTAAGGGAGCTGCCCTACTTGTAAGTAAATAACATTGACATATAAAGCAGAACAACTAAACTACAAATCCTGTAGTAATTTTGATTTATTTTCTACTCTGGACAAATATAAATGTTTTATAACCCCATGAGTATTGATAGTTCTAAAAGAGGACATTTTTCAAATTAAAGAATTAGATGTTTTTTGATAATTCCTGAAGGAGATTGGTATTTTCTATTGCTATTTTGAGAATATTTTTGTTCCAAGATATATGACGTGATGGAGACTGTTTCTTTTTGAGACAGAGCCTTAAGCTGTCACCCTGGATAGAGTGCTGTGGCATCACAGCTCACAGTAACCTCCAATTCCTGGGCTCAAGCAAGTCTCCTGCGTCCACCTCCCAAGTATCTGGGACTACAGGCACCCACCATAACGCCCAGCTATTTTTTGGTTGCAGCTGTCATTGTTGATTGGCGGGCCCGCGCCAGATTCGAACCTGCCAGCTCAGGTGTATGTGGCTGGCACCTTAGCCCGTTGAGCTACAGGCGCCGAGCCAATGGAAACTGTTTCTTTTTGAGTCCTATACAAAGGCTTTCTTGTACTAACAAGAGAAAGATTAAATTTGAGGGTGGCACTTGTGGCTCAGTGAGTGGGGCACCGGCCCCATATACTGAGGTTGGTGGGTTTGAACCCAGCCCCGGCCAAACTGCAACAACAACAACAACAACAAAAAGAAAGATTAAATTTGAGTTTATTTGGTATCTCGATCATACCCATTAGGGGAAAAAAAAGGCAGCCATTAATGACTCTCTCCAGATTTCACAGATTAAAAGACTAATATCATATATTTTGTAATATGAATTCAAATTTATCCTAATCTGTAATAGACTACTGTTTCATGTTGAACCAAATATAAAATAAGGCATTTTGTTCTTTTTTCTAATATCTGTTAAGGTATTATTGGTCCTAGTCAATTGTTCCACACATTAATAGTATACTTATTTTCTGCAAGTTTGTTAGTTACCATTTTAGGGGCTGTGAGGGTACAGCAGGAGTGAATATGGGAGGAAAAAACCCTGCTTTTAGGGAGTTTACAGAGTGACAGGGCTAAGTAATAAAATAAGTAAATATTATAGTGCATTAGAAGGTGATAATTGGAGAGGAAGCAGGGGAGAAGGATAGGATATACAAAAGGTGGGGTTATAATTTTAAATAAAGTGGTCAAGGAAGGTCTGCTGTAAGTTACATTGAGTATAGATTTGAAGTTAAGTGAAGGAGGGAGCTATAAAGGGGGAACCATTCTCGATAGAGGAGATAACCAGCCAGTCCAAGTCTGTAAAGGAGGATCACGCCTGGTGTGATCTAGAAAATCCAAGGACTGACTGTATAGGAATGAGGGGCAGAGAAATAGAAAATGAGGTAGGATTGGGCACTTGGTATATAGCCTTTTGTAGGGATTATGGCTTTTGCTCTGAATGAGAAGAGATTGTAAACTTGTAGAACAGATGGGTAGTCTTCCACATTTTTCAATAAATAATATTTTAATGAAATTAATCCATGTATATGGGAAAAAATTCGAATAGTGTGGAAGAGTATGAAATGAAGCTTTTAAAAAAGCACCCTTCCGTGCTCGCTTCGGCAGCACATATACTAAAATTGGAACGATACAGAGAAGATTAGCATGGCCCCTGCGCAAGGATGACACGCAAATTCGTGAAGCGTTCCATATTTTTATGTACTCAGCCCTAATATGAAGCTAATTTATAGCTTTCATATGA